>CAJQZP010001172.1:10245000-10342500 GCA_907164705.1 Parnassius apollo | reverse complement strand
AACCGGACGTCCAGTAGTAATTAATTGTTGCGAGACGCCATGGTATTGTTACGAGCTTGAGGTTCGTGACAATAAAAATTGCCGATAAAATTACCTAAATTAACACTTTAATTTTCTTTACACAAATTTAAACTTAAAACACTAATAATTAATCACACTGATTCACTTTATTTCGCTCCGAAGCTTCGCTTGTCTCGCCAAATTCAATACTTTCCCGATCGCGTATTGCAGCGCCTTTATATAGGGCTCTTCCACGAAAACATCCAGAATATTCCAGAATATTCGAGTAAATTCGCGCACAAACCTACCAAGCGCAGAAAGTTCGAGTTTGGGGCTTCGAGAAACCTTAGTTCTTCAATTCGATACTAGATGGCGCTGCCGGTTGAAAAATTTGTGATGTCATTTTCTAGAAAGCTCTCTCTTCGCTCTGTTACCCGACACTAGATGGCGCTAGTGCCAGAAGTCAACTTAGGCGCGCAACACTGCCCCCTCCTAAGACATGCTCGTCCCGAGCATTATCGGCCCCATAATAACGTGCCAGGCGATCCACATGGACGATCTTAGGAGTCCCTCTTGCGCCTTTCTGTATCCGGTAGGTTATATCGTTTATCCTGGTTACAATCCGGCACGGGCCGTCCCATTTAGCTTAAAGCTTAGGAGATTTCCCTTTGCTGCGGACTGGATTGTGCAACCACACTAGTGAACCTTCGTCGAAGCCTTTATTGTTCATTTTGCGGTCGTACCGGGTTTTCATCTTCTCAGACATTTGCTGGGCCGATTGTTTGACGTGCTCATAATTGTCATTCATTTTGTTCCGCAAGTCATTTGCATAATCGGTTATACTGCGTGGGGTATCAGGTGGTATCCCGGTGATCAGGTCTGCAGGCAGCCGTAATTCTCTTCCAAAGTTTGCGAAAGCTGGTGTCACTGCTGTACTTTCGTGAACAGCGCTTCGATATGACAACAAAAACGGTTGTATGTGCGTGTCCCAATCTCGTTGCCGATGGTCTACAACTTTTGCTAGGTACCTCTCCAATGTCTGATTAAATCGTTCTGCCATTCCATCAGATTGCGGGTGATAAGAAGTTGTTCATTATATCAGCCACGATGACATTATGCAGGTAGATCACGTTGCCTAGCTTTAACTCCATCTCCTTCTCTCCACGGACGGGTATACGCTGACCGGTGGCTGTTACCAAATTAATGCGTTCTCGGTTGTATGCGGAGTCCCCAAGGAACTGACTTATAAGTTGGGAACTAACAACCGTACGAGAGGCTCCAGTGTCTATGGTTAGTTTACACGGCATTCCGTTGACCTCGCCCTTGATGATTTGACTGTTCCCATCATGGGTTTGTGAGATTCTCGATCTCACAAACCCATGATGGGAATCCTTGGGGCTCTTTTAACATCAGCCAGCACCCGCCCCGCAGTTCTGGCTTTTACTCGTTTCCCTGCTGCTGCTGGGCGGTGCCGTTGGCCGCACTACCCTCCTGAGATCGTTCACCTTCCCTTTCTAGGGTTCGCTTAGGGCAGCTGGATCGAAAATGGCCCTTTTCCCCACAGCCATAGCACCTAGGACTGAATCCTTTGTTGCGGTCGCGAACTGTAGCTGCTGCAACCTCCCTGACGCGATGGGAACGATGATCCTGCCGCACGGCTTCCACCTCCAGTGCATGGGCCAAGGCGTCCTTAAGCGTCTCGTGGTACCCGAGCCTCACAGCAGCTCTGACTTCCAGTTCGCGGATGCCGTCGATGAATGTCTGCACCAGGTTCCCTTCAATGAGCGCAGGTACAGACCGGTATGCTTTTCGCACCAGCTTCTCCACTTCTAGAGCCCACTGCTGCAGGTTTTCGTTGATGCGCTGCACACGATCTTTAAGCTGCGCACGAAAGACGTGTTCCAGGTGCGCGTCGCCATATCTCGCCTCCGATGCCTCAAGGAGTTGCTCATAAGTCACTTCCACACCGAGAGCTTCCAGAGCTGTTAAGGCCTGGTCGCGCAAGCCTAGTGTGAGAACAGTCATGGCCTGACTTTTATTCCAGCCATTCGCCTTCATAACAGCCTCGAACTGTATTTTGTAGGCTAACCAGGAAGAAGTCCCGTCGAACGGTGGCACTTTGAAACCACATAGCGAAGGTGTAGTAGCAACTACGGGAGCTGTAGTTCCATCCCCCTGTTTGAGGTCGTCCAGCGTTTTCTTCACGTCAGCCATCACGTAATCAACCCGATTGTTTACTTGGTCAATTTGGGTTTTAGCTTCCTTGATTTGTGTTTCAGCTTCCGACAGGCGGTTGTCATGTTGAGCAACCCTATCCTTCACCTCCCTAATCTCTTTCCCGAAGTTAGCGTGAATGTCCTTCACGAGGAGCATCTGCTCTTCCTGTCGGCGGGCCTGTTCCTCCTGCTGCTCTTTCAACCAACGGGCCTGTTCCTCCTGTCGACGGGCCTGTTCCTCCTGTCGACGGGCCTGTTCCTCCTGTCGGCGAGCCTGTTCCTGCAGCATCACCATCAGAGCACCTAAATCGGGTGCTGCAGATGTAGGAGCTACTGACGGGCCTGCAGCCGGCGGCTGGCTCTCCGACGTCTGCGGCGTTGCACCACCAAATCTTCGTTGGTCCGTCTCCTGCTGGCGTTGATTTCAGGTACGGACACCCTCCGTTTCTTCCTTAGGTAAAATCGGCATGATTTTAACCCACTTCTGACACCAATTGTTACGAGCTTGAGGTTCGTGACAATAAAAATTGTCGATAAAATTACCTAAATTAACACTTTAATTTACTTTACACAAATTAAAACTTAAAACACTAATAATTAATCACACTGATTCACTTTATTTCGCTCCGAAGCTTCGCTTGTCCCGCTAAATTCAATACTTCCCCGATCGCGTATTGCAGCGCCTTTATGTAGGGCTCTTCCACGAAAACATCCAGAATATTCCAGAATATTCGAGTAAATACGCACGCCAACCGACCAAGCACAGAAAGTTCGAGTTTGGGGCTTCCAGAAAACTCAGTTCTTCAATTCGATACTAGATGACGCTGTCGGTTGAAAAATTAGTGATGTCATTTTCTGGAAAGCTCTCTCTTCGCTCTGTTATCCGACACTAGATGGTGCTATTGCCAGATGTCAACTTAGCCGCGCAACAGTATGTTGAGATACAAGTCACTCGCTTGCGATCTTGTAGCGCAACAACCATGACGTCGTCGGACGCACGGGCAATAAATTGCCCTTCCTGTAAGGGTGCACGTTTGATAGCTTCTGGGACCAATTTGCGAGTCGGCCGCAGGGTACTGACGCAGTCTGTGTTGCGTCGTTTTAGCCAACGCGCCAGGGAGGGGGAATTGAACCAATTGTTCATGAACAGCGTGTGCCCCCGGTTGAGGATAGGTTGAATGAGCCTCAACACAGAGGCCCCGCATACACAAAAAACTACCAAAGGTATCCTGTGGCCGACTTGCACAGTTCGAAGGTTTTTATACCAAACCGGGCTGCCTTGGTCTTTATGTATTGTTGAAAACTAACTGGCCCTATCCAAAGAGTTAGCGATTCATCAATACATATTTTCCGGTCCAGCTGGTATAACTCCTGGTCGAGAATGGGACCCATTGGGTGCAACGGATTATTAGGTCAGTCCCCTCGGCCAAATGAAATGCCGCATTGAGGTTCCAGTAGCGGGACTCCGTAAACATGGCGCAAAATACGTCTGTCCTCAGTAGTGGGTGCCTCGAGAAACAGGATTTAATGCTTGGCATTCTAATAATGCCAAGCATGATCCAGAATGCCATTAGCGTCCAAATTTCATGTAAATTGGTCTGAAAGCAACCTCTCATGAAACCTGGACGCTGCTGTGCCAGAACCGACTCGGCATACCGGTTCGATTCGTCAGCAATATGGGCCATGATGTCATCTGTCCAGATGGCATGCATGGCCTCATAAAGATCTCGAATCGAGACGGTAGGACCAGAAAGACGCGTTTGTACAAAATAGCATTGCCTGCCATTCCACTCGTTCATCCCTCGCCACACAAAACTATCATTTTCATCCCATTCCCATTCATCCTTCCTCTCATTCTCCTCTTCTATAAATTTAAAAAATCACGGATTTGTCCCTGAATATCCAAGGGCAAATCCGTGTCGTCTAAAAATGTTTGCTCCAAGGGTGCTCCACGCATCCAACCCTCGCTTCGGCCACGGCCACGGCCACGGCCACGTCCACGGCCACGTCCACGACCACGCCCGCGTACAGACGCGGTCCCTTGTCGCTGAAGCGGGGTGCGGGGCCTAGAGCACCCTCTGTAGCAGGTAAATCCTGTTGAAAAATGAACACGTTGTTATTGTGCTGCAAACATTTATATATATATATATATATATATATATATATATATATATATATATATATATATATATATATTTTTTTTTTTTATATATATATATATATATTTATATAAATAGTAGCTGAAATATAAAAATTAACACAGAAATGTTTCATGACTGATGTTATAAATATAAATATTACTTACGGACAACACAAGACCCGATGGGTCCCCGAAAGACCCATCGGGTCTTGTGTAGCATATTGGCAGGTTCTGTTGAAAAATGAACATGTTTTAATCTGTATGTCTGTATTATTATATATCTATAAATTTCTATTTATCTATATGACTGATGTTACATATAAATATTACTTACAAATATATCGACGTCGTCAAATATATCTTCTACTAGTTCCCCAAAGTCTTCATCGATGACCATTTGGTCTGCCTCCTCCTCGTCGAGGACATCGATGAAGACCTGGGGAACTGGGTTGCTTCCGGGGTTCCACATGCTAAAAAAGAAAATAATAATTTTTACATACCATAGTACATAGTTATGCCTATCATATTATATATATTCATATTATATTATGATATATAGGGATAAATATATATTCAGCAGGGATAATATATAGACGAAAGGTCATAATATTATGTTATTATATCAGCAGAAATTGCTATATACAAATTTAATTTATCCAAATGGAAAAAAAAGTGATAAATATTTCTGTATAATAAAAATACGAAAAAATTCATCACTTTTTTTTATAAATATCTCCATATCGATCTCCATATCGATAAAACTGGAGCAATCCTAGGAAATATCTATACATATAATAAAACAGTAACGAAAGAAAAACTGTACATTGAGTATTTTCGAGAAAAAAATAAGTGGCTTTTGTTAGAAAAACGTAACTGATGACAAAAAGTGACTTTTTAGAATTTTTGTTTGTTTGTCTGTGTGTATGGTACGGCTTCACGCCATAACTACTGGATAGATTGAATTGAAATTCAGCAAAAATAATATTATCTACATATTATCACGCCGTATGTTATAGGAGGTAAGCAGTATTGATTTTAAAAGGTTTTTCTTCGTAATTGAATGCACAAAATAATTGAATGCACAATATGACATGTTATTAGTTAAAATAAAAGAAAAAATTTAACTTTGGAAACACACACGTAATATTATAAATTGCAAGGGAACAGCTGTTTAACAATATGTCAACGGGGAATTTAGCGGTAAGGTCAGGCGACCGTTTTCCGCAATAAATGGTGCGAGTTTAAATCCCATAATATTGTTTTGAAAAATCGTAATTTTTGTTTAATTTTTGCACTTTTTATGTGCATTAGGAAATCTGAGAACTTTACATGTCCTATCTAATTGTATGGAGAGTTTCACACCAATATTACTAAACAGATTGATTGGTGGTACAACAAGTTACACTATCATGAAGTCAAGTCAAACTTTTGGTTCTAAGTTATATCTTACCAAGCACATTTGTTGCAGGTAATTGATTTAAGTATGTAATTCTTAGTTTTGTTCCTTGCTGCTGTTACCATATTTTTTAATGCAAAAATAATGTACTTGTCTATTAATTTAACGACAATTTAGTTTTAATTCACAATTTAATTAATTCGTTTGGGTAAATAATATGTAGTTTCCGTTTACTAACTAGATGGCGTTGGCGTCGAGTTAGATCGCACTATGGTTTCGTTGCTCAAAAAGTGATGTTATAGGTGCCGATGGGCCGCTCTCATCCTATGGAAACGGGATTACCTTTATTGTGTGTGTGTATTGGTTGATGTGTTTAATTTTCCTGCTAATAATTAATTTTTTTCTACTTACTAGCAATTCTTCCGTACATCGATTACATTTCATTGTTTTGAATATCGTTAGTATTGGATTAAGAAGGAATTTTAGCTATGCCTTTTAGAAAAAGATCAAATCTGCCTCGAAACTCAAGGGTTTCTAAGATGCGCAGGTTAGTTAGTAGTAGCAGTAGTTTCTCTCAAACCCACACAGAGCGTGAACAACGGCTAGCTGCTAACCGTGAGCTTAATGCACTAAGTTTGTCCGCAGAAACTAGCATGCAGCGCCAATTACGACTAGAATTTAAACGAGTCCGCACTACTGCTTCTCGGTCTCAGGAAAGTGTGGAACAACGAGAACACGTTTAGCTATCAGCCGGGATCGTCATTCTTTGTCCTGCACATCTGAAACGGTTACACAGAGGGATCAGAGGTTGAGTCTTCAGAATATCCGCTCTGAGACTGCTCGATCACTTGAGAGCAGTCAGAAGCGTGAGATACGACTTGCGCGTGACCGAGAACGTGGGCAAAGTAAAGGTTACAGCTATAGTTTATAAAGAATTTTTTTTAAAGTGATTTGCAACATTATTGTTGATTCAGTGTACCCTTGGGATCCGGTGCATTCCGCATTTTGGTTCAGAGTGAGTGTTCTTTTTTTTTCTAAGAAACATTGCCAGGTTATGATTTAAAATAGATCATATCTTTGTCTTTGACTCTATTATTCATTGCATATTGTCTTTGGTTTTGTTTAAAATAGTATTTTTTCATAGGGCAGTATTTGGTATCTAACTAGATACCGTTCCGAGCCAGCGGTAGGTAATTTTTATGTTACTAGTTAGATCCCTCCATGACTGTACGGGCATTAAAGTAAATTAGATAAATGTTCCTTTTTATATGGAATAATATTTTTGTTCTTGAGCCACAATCACGTTAATACTTCTTTAAAATAACACTTGCACTAATATTTAGGGTGCTAATAACTGATTTGATACAAAAATAGTTAAGAAATTTTAATTTAAAGTATTTTTAAACTTAAGATAACGTGGGAGCTGATGTAAACTGCCATCTGCATCCCTATAGACCCTGATTTAGTGTTTTTATTTTATAGGATAGGGTGACAAACGAGCACACAGTCCACCTGATGGTAAGTGGTAGCTGAGTTCCATATACATCTACATCTTTCCTCGATTACGAATCAAAATGCAGATGCGTTGTCACCCGTGAGGACTAAGATGGAATGCCTCGTTTCCAGTAAAAACGGTCTCTGATTCTCTACACTCACCATACGAAACACAGCAGCATTAAGCTACTATTTGACGCCGGTATTCTGTGAGATTCAGTGTAGTGTGATAGGGGTGTTACTTCTTACAGACGGAAACTTTTTCAACTATTCCCCATGTGAGACGGATCTCCTTGCCTCTATACTTCATGCTTATTAGTTTGTAGTCTATGATCATGGAGGTTAGGAGGCTAGAAAACAGAAGAACGATCGCTACGTCCTACATATCTTTTTATCTATGGCTACGTGCTAAAGCACAGGCCGCCTGTCCCTGAAAATTTGTAGAATTTATATCCGCGCTGCCGTCGGTAAGTACCTAGTATCTGCGAAGTAATTTTTTAATTATTGACACAAAGAAACATTATAAAACATAGTAATTTAAAAATATATATACTATAAAACGGGCATTGGGAAAATTTGCATACAAAATCTGTGAGCACGCGCGTGTGTTAAGCCTTCTAGCGAAAAATAGCAATACTACGCTGAATATTAATTTGGAAAATATTTAAGCTATTTCCCATTACGTGACGAAGGTAAAAATCGGTTTTAGGCACGTCGTCAATTACTAACATATTTGTAAATAAATAGTGACGTTACTGGATAACAGTGAGCACTTATTACAGTAATTTTTCTTTCCTCTAGAACAATCTACTATGAACAATAAAATTTAAAGAGCATTTAGTAAATATACATTATTCTTAGGATAATAAACCGAAATCATGTTCATTTGTTGTTCCCTATCGTGACTTACTATACCTTAATGCACAACCGGTCATATTTTCTTTAAATATATTTTATAAATTTATGAAACGAATGCGTCTTGACCTTTTGACGATGTCACTAAGAGTAAATGACAAAAATCGGAGATATATCCTATAGGACAAAAGTTACAGACGACTATTTTGTTGCTGATATCCGGTCCGGTATATACTTAAATGTCTTTGTTATAAAATGGTGCAATATTATAAAAAAAATTATAAATCAATAATAATTAATAATTTATATTTGTAATAATGCATAATATTTATAAGAATTAAAATTATTATAAAAACATAATTTATTTATAAATAAATAATAATAATTTCGTCTTTTTTTCTTTGAATGATCATGCTAGTTTGAATCATTTCAAACTAGCGCACAACAGCTCGCTTTAATTTAGACAACTTAGCGATCGCAGCTCCTCACTTATTTTGTCCATATTTCTGGGACAATATTTTCTACAGCTCTAAGCACCATTTTTTTATAGAAAAGGGGCAAACGAGCATGCGACTCACCTGATGTTAAGTGACTACCGCCGCCCATGATCAATCGCAACACCAGGGGAATTGCAGGTACGTTGCCGGCCCTTTAGAAAGGAGTAAGCTCTTTTCTTGAAGGTCCCCAGGTCGTATCGGTCCGGAAAAATCGCCGGTGGTAAACTATTCCACAGAGAGACAACGTCTCTGTGAACTGTGTGACGCGGAAGAAAACTATTTTTGAAACGTACGTAAACGCAGTGGTGGACAGCCAAGCATACAGATGGTGTGGATGGTATCGGGACGTTTGCCGCGTAGTGCGTTCACGAAATTTGGCGGCTGGGATTAATCCGAACAATTCCTCAGAGCACTCTCCATGGTATATGCGAAAGAAAATGCAAAGAGATGCAACATCTCTTCGCAGTGCCAGTGAATCGAGCCGATCGGAAAGCACTCGGTCGTCGACGATTCGAGCCGCTCTGCGCTGCATGCGGTCAAGTAGAAGGAGCTGGTACTGGAGAGCCCCAGCCCAGAGATGGGAACAGTATTCCATGTGCACCGCATTGTAAAGTTGCAGGCGGTGTGCCGGCATCAAATACTGTCCCGCTCTGCTGAGCACGCCAAGCTTTTTAGAGGCCAGTTTGGCCTTCTCTCCCAAGTGACCACGAAACTGCACGTCACTCGATATGTTGACGCTGAGGATTCCGATACTGGCTGAGGCAACAAGGGGAGTGCCTTGAAACTGAGGAGATGCGACAAAGGGGTTTTTTTTAGCGGTTAGCGCGCAAACTTGTGTCTTCTGGGGGTTAAACTGGACTAGATTTAGTTGCCCCCAATCCGAGACTCTGTTCAGCAAAGACTCGACTTCAGACACAAATTTGTTCCGGCACTTGGAGACGTTTTCCCGAGAAATATTGGCTCGGCCGGTGTAAAGAGCATCACTAGTGCTGTCATCTGCGTAGCAATGAATGTTACAGGTTTGCAACATATAATTGATATGCAGAAGAAACAGCGTTGGCGATAGCATGCAGCCTTGTGGAACACCAGCATTAATAGGCTTGCAATCGAAGCTTGCACCGTCTACAACGACCTTGATGCTCCGATCTGCATCTGATTTCACGGGAAGCCCATAGGAAGGGAGCTTCGAAAGAAGCGCTTTGTGTCAAACCCGATCGAAGGCCTCCGCAATGTCCAAACTAACGGCCAATGCCTCCCCCTTGGACTATACTGCCTCCACCCATCTGTGAGTTAGGTAGACCAAAAGATCACCAGCTGATCGACCACGGCAAAAACCGTATTGGCGGTCACTAATCAGCTAGTGATCCTAAGGTACTGAGCTGGAGTTTAAATCATGGAGACGGGATCGGAAAGGATGGGGGGAGTAGGAGTACCGGAAAAGACGCGTTAAAACCGGTGCTAGCTCTGGAGCACACGTCCTTAGCACAATTGGGGGATTCCGTTAGGCCCACTCGACTTGTGGATGTTCAGGGAGAGGAGTGCTTTGAGAACCGAGCGCTGTGTGAACTGCACTTCCGGCATGGAGCACTCACACCGCGGAATGGTCGGCGGCGTACCCCCCCCCCCCCCCCCGTCATCGAGAGTCGAGTTGGACGCAAAGAAAGAGCCTAGAAGATCGGCTTTCTCCTTTGCGGTATGGGCCATTGAGTCGTCCTCCCTGTGCAGAGATGGAAGAGATGAATTGACAGAAATTCCTCTGAACAGCCTTGGCGAGAGACCAGAATGCACGGGTTCCGGAAAGAAGACGAACTAGTTTCTCGCCAATTCTGCCTATGTACTCTGACTTTGCCTTGGCAATGACTCTTTTGAAGGACCTAGGGGCGGAATTATACTTCTCTTTTAGAGCGCTGGTGCTTACATCCCGGGATGCTGATGCGCCAGCCCATGCTTGGTAGCACTCCTGCTTATAGCATAATGCTATTTTACAGGAGCGACCAAACCATGGCTGAGATTTGCCTCCAATGGGCACCACAGAGGAAGGAATAAAAAGTTCCATACCCTGAAGTACCACATCAGCGACTGAATCCGCAACAACGTTGGGACCCGCCCCCAAGGGTAGAATGCAAAGAAAGACTGCATCCCAAAATCCATGGTCTATGATTCTAAAGTCTTAATTATGGGATGTAGAAGTACTACACTCCATAGTATGGAGTGTAGAAGTAACGAGTACCAAATCCCATAGTAGAATAGTTAAAAAAGTGTCCATCTGTAAGCAGTAAATAACAGTTCAAAAACTCTCCACAACAGCGCTGGAGTAGCTACTGGGATGAAATGAACTTAACAGTTGTCGACGGTTTGAGGTGTGCTGCTAAACTGCTCAGATAACCTCGAAAAAGTCGTCTATCCCAATAATATTTTTTGGCACGTTCTTTAAATTTTAGCCCGTAGATATAGTGGCACCACCCTTATTTAACGGTTTTCTATGAACAGTTTTTAATACAGTCTGTACTCCTTACTTCTACACTCCATACTCCATAGTCTTAATCTAAACATAAATTAATGATGTGACGATTCGATAAATACAATAATCGATTATGGTATTAATCGTAATCGATTAAAAATCGATTATTAATCTATTATGGTAGATTATTACATACTTGCTGTTCCCCGTGTGTAATTGAGGGTTTTACTTTTTTGCGTGGAATCCTAATTCTTCTTCTAAAATAAAAGTAGCCTAAGTTAGTCCTTATATCATCAGCTATCTGCCAGTGAAAATCCAGTCAAAATTGGTCCAACCGTTTTGGAGATTAGTTAGAACAAACAGACAGATAAAAATTTTTAACTCGTGCATTTGTTATATGTACCGTATATACTTTCATATGTATTTAGTAAAAAGTGGTTATTTTAGCAATAGAAACAGACAGTTCAATTTTATTTCTCTGTATAGATTTTATTCACAAAGTTTGTTTATGATTTAAGATTGATTCTTAAGTATTATAAAAGGTACTTCAGTAGCTAATGAGAAACAAATAATAATTAGAAAATATTTCAATAAAGCAATTGAAAACAAAATATGAGTCAAATCAACAAGAAGATACAAAAAGAAACTATGTTAATTCTTTTTCAAGCAGCAAATAAATACTAATACTACCGTAAGGATTGCTTTGACTTCACATTACCTAGCGAACATTGTATTCACGCTGTTCCACCTTGTCTCTATTTCCTGTTTCAATTTCAAAACTGCCATATTCATCTTTTTTTTATTTTTCTAGCAGAATTTCTGAACTTCTGGCACTGTGGCGAAAGTGACCAACAATCTTCCTGCATTTTTGAACAATAATTTAAAGGTCTTGGTTTCCATTAATTATCTCTTTGACACTAAAGGGGTAAGTGTAATGCAGGGATGATGAAGTCTGCTGCTGCTGCTGATTAATAGCATTTTTCATATTCTGTGTATTGACTGAGACTATAGGTACTATTTTCTATAGGATGTTAAATTCTTCAAGAATATGCTGTAATGTGTCAGCTGTGTTTTCACCAGTATGCGGGCTCGGGAGTTCTCAATCCGCAAGAACGAAAGACTGTAATTCGTCAGTATGCACGCAGTGGCAAGTGACAGTGATGTATGATTCATTAGAATCAGAAGTCCATATATCTGTTGTAGCAGCGGAATAAACGACATCATTTATAATCTCTCTTAGACGTGCAGTAGCTTGTTCGTAGTGATTAAATAATATAGTTTGAGTAGGCACTTTTTGCCGTGCAAGCCGTGTAGTGGCGGTTAAGAATATCCACTACCCCAAATCTTCCCGTGGGTGTCGTAAAAGGCGACAGAGGGAAACAGGCAGGAGATGGGCAGCAGCATCTTCCTGATAACAGTAACTGTACGACAAAAAAAACTGCGGTTGCCAACCCGCTCGCCAAGCGTGGCAACTATGGCAATATACCCCCCATGAATAATTACACAAATAGACGGCCCCCAGTCCCCGGTGGCCCCGCTATTCCTGGCTACGGTGGCGACCATGGTAACGGCAGGGCAGGGGGTGCTAAGAATCTCCGGTTGGGGGTTCGGTTGCCACCTACGACGACTCGACCTGGCAACATTTAACGCACGCACCCTGAGGACTGACGAGAAGATCCTGGAGCTGGAAGAAAAGATAGACAAGTTGCGCTGGCATATTATTGGATTATCCGAGGTCCGAAGAGAGGAGGAGGGCACGGTGATTCTCGAATCCGGCAACTTGTTCTATCACCGGGAGGGCGACCATCTGTCCCAAGGAGGTGTCGGATTTATCGTCCACAAGTCTCTCGTCAACAACTTTGTAAAGATTGGGAGTGTGTCGACAAGGGTCGCGTACCTGATACTCAGAATCACCAAACGGTATTCGCTGAAGGGTATTTCCAAAGCCATGCATTCCTCCAAAACCCACTACACGGTGTTGATGGGAGACTTCAACGCAAAATTAGGCACAAGAGAAAACGGTGAGCTGAATTTAGGGAAATTTGGAGTAGGGCACCGGAACCGAAGGGGCCAGCAGCTGGCCGACTTTATGGAGAAAAAGGGACTCTTTATGATGAACTCTTTCTTCCAGAAGCGGCCCCACAGGAAGTGGACCTGGTCGAGCCCCGACGGTTCGACAAAAAATGAGATTGACTTCATTATGACGACCAGACGCCAACTGTTCAGTGATGTCTCAGTGATCGCAAGGGTTAAAACTGGCAGCGATCATCGAATGATTAGAGGCACACTGAACCTAAACGTTAAGTTGGAGAGGTGTCGTCTAATGAAGTCAACGCTCCGTCCCCCCCCGTGTTCTAATCCAGAATCCCGAAAACTTTCAGCTCGAGTTACGTAATCGCTTTCAGTGCCTACAAGATTTCAATGCAGTGGACGATATGAATAACAAACTCGTGGAAACTGTCCATGAGGTCGGAGCTAAGTTCTGCAAGACCCGCCGCAGAAGAACACAAAAATTCTCCGATCACACTTTTAATCTCATGGCTGTTAGACGGGAGATGAGGCTACAATCGTCAACAGATTTGACAGCATACAGGCAACTGAACAGGCAGATCTCCAAATGCATGCGGCGAGACTTACGCAACTTTAATACTGCTCGTATTAAAGAAGCGATCGAGCGGAACCAGGGCTCCAAAGTCTTTGCCAGAGATCTGTCTGCCAGTAGAGCCAACTGTCAAAGCTGAAGACTGAGTGTGGCAGCATCGTTTCCAGGACACCTGAGATTTTGAGTGAGATTGAGAGGTTCTATGGGCAGCTGTACACATCATCGTTGCAGTGTGAGTAACGATCCAAGAGCAAGTCTTATCCGACACTATTCCGATGATATTCCGGACGTCAGTCTAAGCGAGATTAGAATGGCTCTCCACCACCTTAAAAACGGCAAGACCCCGGGTGAGGATGGAATTACAGCGGAGCTTCTGAAAGCCGGTGGAACACCGGTACTTGAAGTCCTTCAGAGACTCTTCATTCCGTCCTTCACGGTGGCACTACTCCAGAGGCGTGGAGCAGAAGTGCGGTGGTCTTGTTCTTTAAGAAAGGCGACAACGCTCTCTTGAAGAACTACAGACTGATTTCCCTTCTGAGCGGCGTCTACGTGCTGTTTTCGAGAGTCATTACGAATCGTCTCGCACGCAGACTCGACGACTTCCAGCCTCCCGAACAAGCCGGTTTCCGAAAAGGCTTCAGTACCATAGACCACATACATACCCTGCGGCAGATTGTACAGAAGACTGAAGAGTACAATCTGCCACTTTGCCTGGCGTATGTGGACTATGAGAAAGCCTTTGATTCTGTCGAAATTTGGGCGGTGCTACAGTCCCTTCAGCGATGCCAAGTTGACTGTCGGTATATCGAAGTGCTGAAGTGTTTGTACAGTAGGACGACGATGGTTATCCGAGTACAGAACCAGAGCTCGAAACCTATCCAACTGCAGAGAGGTGTAAGACAGGGTGACGTTATATCCCCGAAACTCTTCACCACTGCATTGAAAGACGTTTTCAAGCTACTGGACTGGAAAGGATACGGTAATAACATCAATGGCGAGTACATTACTTACCTTCGATTTGCCGACGATATAGTCCTTATGGCAGAATAGCTGGAGGACTTAAGCACTATGCTCAATGACCTCAATAGTGCCTCCCAACGGATAGGTCTTGAGATGAACATGGACAAAACAAAGATTATGTTTAATTTCCATGTCACACCTATGCCGGTAGTTGTTGGGAGCACTATGCTCGAAGTTGTTGACGAGTACGTTTACCTGGGACAAATAGTCCGACTAGGTAAGTCCAACTTCGACCGAGAGGTCAATCGACGGATTCAACTCGGCTGGGCAGCGTTCGGGAAATTACGACATATCTTCTCGTCAGGTATACCTCAATATCTAAAAACTAGATTGTAAAAGTGGTGTTGCCAGGTAGACGTGGTCCTTCACTGCTGGCCGTATGAGGACGCTCAAGGTCGCTCAGCGAGCTATGTAGAGAGCTATGCTTGGAGTTTCTCTACGTGATAGACTCAGAAATGAGGATATCCGCAGTAAAACCAGAGTGACCGACCTAGCCCAACGGATTAGTAAGCTGAAGTGGCAATGGGCCGGCCATATAGCTCGAAGAACCGATAAGCGATGGGAAGAAAGGTTCTCGAATGGCAGCCTCGTACCGGTAGGCGTAGTGTAGAGCGACCCTCCACTAGATGGAGTGACGACCTGGTAGGATATGTAGGAAGTCGATGGATGCAGGTGGCTCAGGACCGTGCTTTGTGGCATTACTTGGGGGAGGCCTATGTTCAGCAGTGGACTTGTGAAGGGCTGTAATGATGATGATGATGAGGCACTTTTTTTGCTTATATACTGTATCACTACCACACATTTCTTTTTGTAAGGTTTTAATAAAGTTCAAATATTCACTATTTTCAACTACTTGCAATGGTTAGTAATCTACAAAAATCATTTGTAAGGTGCAGTGTCAATATTCTTTCTTTGTTGCTGGTTCAGTACTTTTGTAACTAAGGTGGAAGACAAATTATTTAGGGTTTTTTTCAGCGGACCTACTTACCGTTGAAGTACCTGTCTCCACTGCGGTTGAATTTTGGCTCTGCTTCTGTTCAATGATGTAATCAATTCTTCTCGACTGTTTACGTAGATTCGTTGTATTTCCACAAATTTTTTTTAGTACACAGCTTTCACAATGCCTCTTGACCCCCTTTATCAAAATGCGTCCATACATAACTTTCTCTACGCCACATTTTTTATTAAACCAAAGTAATTTACGTAAAAAACAATCCAGCTAAATCACTATCGTCTTGTAGTCTAAATTTGTAATCGTTAAATGAAATATTTCCCTTGTAAAACCTACATTTTATTCGTTCATTCATTCGTAAACTGTTCCCTGTCTCCTAATGCACTATGTCTGGGAAATCCATTTTTGGAATTATTAGGTTGCCATAATGAACTATAGAAAATCCACGGTGGGAAATAATCGATAATTTTCGACTATAAAATCATAATCGGTAGCATTCGATTAATAGGAAAATCATTTAATTGATTGAATAATAATCGATTCCGCACATCACTAACGTCAATCAATCTAATTGAAGCACCAGGCTCAGGCAACTGCGATTTAGTTTAATAATCAGCTTATTATTCCGAAATAAATTTAAAATGTCTTCTAAAGCACTTGCCAACCCTTTTATTCGTCACGTTACGGTAAATATAAAACATTACAGTTATTTGAAATCGCTAAAACTTATACAAAAATTTTTATTCCTTACGTCAAACGCCTATTATGTAAAACCTTTATTTTTCATATCTTTTTCTGAAATGATAACGGTCAGATTTAATTGTACTCATGAAATATATTTATTTATATAAACTGTTAATGTACTAAATAACTGAGGCAATTTAAGGGATATTCAAGGTTCAGAATTTGATTTTTGATAGGCTTATTAACTATAGACTAAAATTTGCAAGAAAATTAACTACTAATTAAGATTTATTTCAGAGCAGGGGATATGCCCAGGCTGCACCAGCTGTAAAAAGGGATGTTAGGCTACAGTCAAGTGTTTTGCCCAACAAAACATTTATTGCAGCTCTCGACAATGGTTCACCGGTTACTCGAGTAACAATAGCTTTTAAGTAAGTTACAATTATTTTTTCCCTCTAAAAATACTCAAACTCAACTTTAAATTAATTGCACAGAGCTAGTACTTTCAAATTACTACTGTTTGAAAGGTCTACTTTTTAAACTTATGTATATAAATTTTTAACACTATTTGAAACTCATATTTTTTTTGTAATCTTTAATAATAATCTTGCTCATTTGACGTAAGCATACATATTTAAAATGTGGCATTTTATAAATATTCATATACATTTTTGTACTTTGTAAATAAAATGAAAATAACTGATATTAGATCAGTTTCAAAATATTCATATGCATGATTCTTACGCTACACTTATTTTATTTTTATTTCTAATGAAAAAAATCTGCTTAAGCTGCTTATTGATTGGAATCAAAAAGATAATAACTGCATTCATCAAGATCACTCCTGATAATTGTGAGCAATATCTAAGGACTGTTGAAGTTCTTTGAGGAGATTTCATAGCTCGAATAAGCATAAACTTCCTGCCCACATAAGAAATATATGCTTAGATGTGAGTTGCGGAAAATAGCCCATCATAGACTAAACTAACCGCTATTGATAGTTACCTCATATCAACATTGTTTTTGTAGTGTAAAATTTTGTTGAGGATTGTTAACGTTAGTTAAATAATTGAAAAATATATTTATGTAGTACATTTTATTTATAGGGCTGGTTCCCGGTATGAGCCACAAACTGAACTTGGGCTTTCTCATGTGCTTCGTTCTGCAGCTGGTCTAACAACCAAAAATGCCAGTGCCTATATGATTCGCAGGCAACTAGCTCAAATTGGTGCATCATTCACTGCATCTGGTGACCGTGAATTTATTTATTATACTCTGGAGGTAAAAGTTATTAGTTTTTGTTAATTTTATTGTTGTCAAACCTAGTATACAGCTCAAAAAATACTCTTTGACATAATAAACTTATAGTTAAATATAGATGTGTTGTCACATTATAGATACATTGTTAACAGCTACACAATAGCTTTATTATGGTTCTAGCATAAATGGGTTGACTAAACTGGAGAAGGACTACTGTTCTATGAATCGTCATCATCATCATCATTACAGCCCTCCATAAGTCCACTGCTGAACATAGGCCTCCCCCAAGAGATGCCACAAAGCACGGTCCTGAGCCACCTGCATCCATCGACTTCATGCATGTTTTACCAGGTCATCACACCATCTAGTGGGGGTCACCTTACACTACGCCTACTGGTACGAGGCTGCCAATCGAAAACTTTTTTCTCCAATGGTTGTCGTAAAATAACAGCTCAATGCTGCTGTGTATCATATAATGAATGTAGAGAACCATAGACCCTGTCTACTGGTAGCAAGCCATATCATAAATAACCTGTTTACTTATTGCAATAATTATCTTTGTAGGCCACTCAAGACAATTTACAAACTGCTTTGGAATATCTCAACAACATTGTGTCTAATCAAGAATTCCGACCATGGGAGCTTAGTGACAATGTGCCACGCCTTAAATATGATATTGCTGCTCTTCCTCCCCAGGTAACATAAAATGGACAACCACACAGCTTAATCAATAACATACCCAATTGCTAATTGTTGTTGATGTGGGTCTAGCCGCTGTAAATCCAAATTAGGTTGGCACTAACAAAAATTTTGGAAATGTACTCTGCTGAAAATATGAAACCTTCCCATTATCTAACTGCAACTAGAACACACAAACTTTTTCTTTGGGTCTTTTGTGTTTTGATTGTCCCCGTGGCTGAATTTTAATCTACCCCAATATTATTTCCATAAAAGTTATTAAGGCCAGATTGAGTAAATGCCAGGCTATACTAGTGCATGCACTTATGGCGAATAGAAAGCTGTTGCTTTGGTTGATAAATAATATACTTGTGTCTAGTTCTATCTTTATTAGAAGGTACACTGCATGAACCCTGGACCCAGACCTGTAAAACAAATGTTGCCTTGAAATTTTCAGTTTAATTTTTTTATTCAATGTAGACTTATTCAAATGAGAAAATAAGATAGATCATGTCTTTTAAAAAAATGCCATGTTACAATTTAATTTATGAAATTTCAAACAAATAATAATATTTTTTTCAATTTATTAAGTGTCAATTTTTACAATATATCAACAACCAGAGGACTTTACTTTAAAGTTATTTCCATACATCATTATTCTCAATATCTTTTCTATAATAGATCTTTTTTATAGTAAGCCTTTTTAACAGGATTTCTCAAGTTTTCTAATCTTTCTCTATATTTTCAGATGTTTAAAGTAAATATTTTATGCGTTTACTTATAAAAGATTTTCTACTGCAAATTAGCAAATTTAAATTAACGAGAGGAGGTCAAAAAGTTTGCAGAATGGCAGGGTTGGCTAGGGTGAGTTTACTCATCCAGGTAGGCGCTAGTTGAGTGACTCATTGTTAGTATATATACCAAGTTTCAGCCTAATTGGCTTATTAGCTTTTGAGTTATCAAGGAGTAATCAAATAAATTGGGAAGAAATCAGCCACTATGGAGAAAATTGATTATTGCGCCGTCATCAAGTTTCTTACCAAACAAGGAAAGTCACCTCAAACCATTTTTCAAGAGATGTCAGCTGTTTATGGGAACTCCGCTCCTGGGAAAACCATGATTTATAAGTGGCACACCCTTTTAAAACATGGGAGGCACTCCATTTAAGACAACCCCTGACCTGGACCGCCGATTGAGGCTATCACACCAGAAATAATTGAAAAAGTTGAAAAACTTGTTTTGGAAGATGCCCGGCTAAAAAAAACAGCTTGAAGCATTAGTTGGAGTACCAGAAACAACTATTTTAAACATCCTACATCAATACCTTGGCATGACTAAAGTCTGTGCAAGATAGTTTAAAAAGTTGTCGCGAATTTTTTAACCGCTGTCGAGAGCTAAGCGAGGAAGTTATGGCCCGAATTAAAACTGGTCATGAAACTTTGGTTCACCATTATGAACCTGAGTCAAAGCAAGAGTCTATGCAGTGGCATAAAAAAGCACACCCCCTCCTAAGAAGTATAAGGTGTCTCAATCATCCATAAAGATCATGGCGACGATCTTTTGGATTACAGAAGGTATCCCTTTGATTGATTATAAGGAATGTAGATGTATGATTCCATAAAGGGAGAATACTACGCTTCTTTACTATTAATTAAAAGAAGCTATTAAAGAAAAAAGTGTGTGCTCTGGGGAGGCTTTTACCCAGAGGCACGACATTTATTTATGTTTTTTTGATACGCTGTAGTGAATAAGCTATTATTATTCAAGGTGTTTTGAACAACTGCATCATCCACCCTACAGCTCAGACCTGACCCCAAACAACTATTATTTGTTTCCAAAAATGTAGAAAGAAATGCGTGGCAAAAAAATTTGGCGACGATGATGAAGTGAAGTCGGCAATTTCAGCCTATATTGACAAGATTGTGTTTTTGCGTTTATTGTGGAAGGGAGAATACATAGAGAAGGAAAAATAGTTTAATGTTCCATTTCATTATCTTTCCCTGTCATTCTGCGAACTTTTTGACCTCCCCTCGTAGGAGCCTTAAGTGTATCACTTGAATCTGTTATAAAGGAGACAGTCTATTTTAATTAAATTAATTTTATTTTTCTAGTCAGTATTAGTCTCCTTGTCCATCTAGCTATATATATATACATATATATATATATATATATAATAGGTCATCTAGAGACTCGTGAGGCCCTAAGTTATAGATTGTCTGTATTGTATGATTTTGCAAAATGATTATTATTTGCAATCCTACAGCCGAGTCTCACAGAAATACGCATTACACATAGGACATACTGTGAAAGTAAGCAAAGTACGAGGGTGGATTGAAAAGTACTCGGCCTAACACAGATCCATTCAATTCTAAAAATCAAATCTACCCACATTATTTAGTTCAGTTCAGACTAGTTCATTGTGTGAAGTTCGAAACGTGTGCGATAATTAGTTGTGATTTTATAAATTTATTAACAAAGTAATCGGACATAATTTCCGCGAATGGAGCAAATCGAGCAGCGTGCCGTCATTAAGTACCTCCATAAGAAGGGGCTATCATCAAAAGCCATCCATGATGACATGGTCAGTACATTAGGCGATTGTGCTCTGTCATATTCATCCGTCAAAAAATGGATAGCAGAATTTAAGCGTGGTAGAGAGAGTGTGAAAGATGAACCCCGCTCTGGAAGGCCTTCGACGTCAACTACTGACGAAAATATTAAAAAAGTACTTGATTTAATAATGGGAGACCGCAGATTAAAAATTAGAGAGATAGCCGAGATTATAGGCATCTCTTATGAACAAACTCAAAACATCATTGTCAACGAGTTGGGTTTCCACAAGGTGTCTGCGAGGTGGGTTCCGCGACTGCTTTTAGTTGAACAAAAAAGGACGCGATTCACTATTTCACGTGACTGTTTGGAGTTATTTGAAGCCAATGCAGATGATTTTTTGAATCGTTTTGTTACTATGGACGAACCATGGGTTCATTTTGTACACCGGAAACAAAACAACAATCAAAACAGTGGAGAAGACCTAGTTCACCACCCCTAAAAAGGCTAAGTCGATTTTGTCGGCAAATAAGGTGATGGCTTCAGTATTCTGGGACTCGAAAGGTGTGATTATGATTGATTATCTTGAAAGGGGTCAGACTATAAACTCTGATTACTACTGCACCTTACTACGTCGTTTACGAGAGGAAATAAAAGAAAAACGTCGAGGAATGCTCAGAAGAAAAGTCCTGTTTCATCAAGATAACGCCCGTGTTCACACGTCAGTACAGTCAATGGCTGAAATTCACAACTGTGGCTTTGAACTGTTACCGCATCCGCCGTATTCACCTGATCTGGCACCATCAGACTTCTTTCTGTTCCCTAACCTAAAAAAGCACTTGGGAGGTCAAAGATTTTCGACAAACGACGAGGTCAAAGCAGCTGTAGACGCATATTTTGACTCTAAGGAAGAATCATTTTTTTTCAACGGTCTAAATGCTTGGAAGGG
Source organism: Parnassius apollo (assembly GCA_907164705.1). NCBI lineage: Eukaryota > Metazoa > Arthropoda > Insecta > Lepidoptera > Papilionidae > Parnassius > Parnassius apollo. Next base: position 10,320,746 of record CAJQZP010001172.1, on the reverse strand, counting down.
GAGGTGGCAAAAGTGTATTGAACTTGATGGTGATTATGTAGAAAAATAAAAATATAACTGATTTAGTATGTGTTTATTTTCTTGGTTAGGCCGAGTACTTTTCAATCCACCCTCGTAGGACTTGTTTGTTGCTTAATCAGTTCCATTCTCTAATCCTTTGAAGCCAGTTCGTCAATATGTGCTCCCCAATGGAGCTTGGAATCAATAGAAATTCGGAGAAATATGGTGGAAATGAACTGTCTCTATCTGTCTATATCAAAATAACTGGCTTGTATCAAGTCAGGAGATTATTTGCGTGCTATTGTTGGAATTCTTTGGAAAGGCTGAACTGTGATGAAATTTCACAAACAGCTAGAGTACAATCTCAGGACAGCAGTAATCTAGGCTATATTTTATTCAAAAAATAAGTAAGATATTATTTATAAATTCTGAAAAGTGATAATGATGAATGATTAGAAGCTACATATTAGGCATTGAAATACATAACATTTTTATTAGTTGTTTTTTACGGGCACTAAACTTTAGGGAGTCTCCTGGATGGTCTTGCGACAGCCTTGCTTGCAATATACAGGGTGGGCCATCTAACGTTTGGAATTGGAACTATAGGTTATTTTGAGGTTGTAAGTTTGGTGACATATCCGATGTGATAGAAAGTTAGTTTTATGTTTGAAATTTATGAAATGGATCACTTTTCGCTTGAACAAAGTTGGGTAATATTAAAAGCTTATTTCCAAAGTCTTCTACTCAAACTATAAAAAGAAGAGAAGATAATTACGAAAAATAATTTGACAAAAAGGATGTGCCAAAACGCAGTTTGTGGATCAATTTGTGAAGCAGGTTCGTGAAACTGGTTTGCTCGATGGGCCGACGACCGCTTGATCAAAGATGTTCATTTTTACCGAAAAATTATCTCTTCAGCTCATTTTCTCCTCGGAATATAGGATACTTCAAAATATATATTAAATAATAAGCAAAATTGTCACTGGGGCTCTGAAAATCATCGTCAATCAATCATCAATCACGTCATTGTGAAGAAAGCAATGCATCCACAACGAGTGACCGTCTGGTGCGGATTTTGGTGTAGCGGAATTAATGGGTTATTTTTCTTCGAAAATGTGCAAGGAAGTGCCGTTACAGTGAATGACTATTGCTACTGCGCCATACTAAGCGATTTTTTGTTTCCCAAAATTGAAGAGGGTGATAGACGATATTTGGTTTCAACAGGACGGCGCAACGTTCCACACAGCCAACGTAGCAATCGATCTTTTGCGCACTGTTTTCAAAAATCGCATAATCAGCCGAAATGCTGATGTCAATTGGCCACTTCGAAGATGTGATTTGACTCCGTTGGACTTTTTTTGGTAGGGAGCCGTTAAGGACAAGTGTTACGCTAACCATCCAGAGACGATTGACGACTTCAAGCATACAATCGAAGTTGCCATTGATGAAATAAAGGCCCAAGCAATCGAAAATCTACTGAAAAATTAGACTGATCGAATGGGGTATTGTGAGGCTAGCCATGGCAGTCATTTGAATGATGTTATCTTCCATTCCTATATGGAAAGGTTCAATCTTTCTAATAAACTCATTTCTTTGAAAAAATATTCGTTAGTTTATTTATTTTTTATAAATATCCCTTATTTATAAAATTTAAGCTGTAACAACTTCTCATCTCTGTGTAACATAACTGTATGAAAAAGTATATTAGCAAGCTTATCACTCACATTGTGTAATGAACATATTATGTTGCCTTATACACATTAATACAAATATGATTTTAGTTTAGTGCTCAAAAAGGAAATCACAAAATCTGGACCCAATATGGGTTGAGCTTTTAATAAATTTTATATTTACACTGTAAACAGTCTGATCTGAATTTAGAGTTTAACTAACTGATAAAAAATAAAAGTATAAATTTCTTCGCAACCTTCCGCCTAACAAATACAATGATGTGTCTTACCTGGATTGAAGAGCACCTCCCGCCCTCCCTCAATTGCATGCACTAACTCCGTCACCACTAATCCCAGCACCACTACTCCCAACACCACTATTCCAGGCAAGACACACCATCGACGATAATACGACACGTGTTTCGCCTCTACACGAGGCATCTTCAGGTAATGTAGACTCTACGGCGGCTGACCGCTTAGCGGGATTAGTGGTGCTGGGATTAGTGGTGACGGAGTTAGTGCATGCAATTGAGGGAGGGCGGGAGGTGCTCTTCAATCCAGGTAAGACACAGCATTGTATTTGTTTGGCGGAAGGTTGCGAAGAAATTTATACTTTTATTTTTTATTATAATGAATTTCCGCAAAGTAACGCCTGATTCTATCAATTATTTTAACTAACTGCACTACATACTGGAAAGCGCAGAACAACGTCTGCTAAGCCTACCTCCCAAGGAACAAATCAATTTTTTATTTACTTCAATAGTGTCTCGGATCCACAGTTATTACGAAAAAATGATGTTAAATGTGATTTTATGATTAAATTTGTCAGGTTCGTGCAGTTGATTTGTTACACAAAGCTGCTTACCGTCGTGGACTCGGAAATTCGCTCTTCATTGCACCTAAGAAGATTGGAAATATCAGCACTGAATCACTTCAGCATTTTGCTAGTAACAACTTGGTTCCTAGTCGGTGTGCCATTACTGTCGTTGGCGACAATCAGGTAATTAAAAAAAATCTGGTAAAGATTAAATACTTATGTTACTATATCTTTTTAAGACATTTTTCTTTATAGAATAGGGTGTCAAACTAACACTCAGTCCACCTGATGGTAAGTGGTTGCTGCGGCCCATAGACATCTACAATTATCCTTTATAAATCAAAATGCAGATGCGTTGTCACCCGTGAAGATTAAGATGGAATGCCTCATTTCCAGTAAAAAGTTTCTCCGATTCTCTACACTCACCATACGAAACACAGCAGCATTAAGCTACTATTTTATGCTGGTATTCTGTGAGACATGCAACATGCAAAACAACTAATAATTGGCCGGATGGGCCGAATATGGATTTCACCGAATACGAATATTCGGCCGAACGTTCGTTAAAATTTTTACCGAACCGAATATTCGGCCGAACAATATTCGGCAGGATTACCGAGGTATGTCCTAACCAATTTATGTCGAAACTTGTTAACCGTAAAGCGCGCGGGATTACCGCCAGAGCCTTCCCCTTGCTCCCCCGCCACACCTGACATGTTATTGCATCATCTAGTACAGAGCAAAATGCCGGCACGTGTTCAAGTTTTGACTATTTTTATGAGAAAAAAAGTATTCTTAGTGAAAATTGATAAGTATGTGGTTAAAATAAGTGGCAGGAGATCTACTATTTGGACCAATTTTAGAGAAACTGACGACTGCAATGTAATGTTTCTTGGTTTAATTCCAAACAAAATTTTATCAAGCTTTTTATTTGCTACAATTGGAAATAAACCTACAGTGCCTCAAAAACATATTGTTAACAACAAGTAGATTTAACCCATAAATAAATATACTTTCAACAGTAAAATGATGAAAGACATGGCATTACTCAATTCGTACATTTCCATACAGTGGATACTTTGAGTACCTCTTTAACGAATATTCGGTGATTTAGCCGAATATTCGGCCGAATACGAATATTCGGTAAACCTGCCGAATATGCCGAATACCGAATATAAAACGAATATTCGGCCCATCTCTACTTATAATAAAGGTGATTTATTTTCAATTAATTGTTCTACTTTTTTAACCCCTGACGGAAAAAAGGGGTGTTATATGTTTATAACCCTCAACGAAAAATAGAGGTGTTATATGTTTAATGTAAGTATCCGTGTGTCTGTCTGTGGCACTGTAGCTCCCAAATGGATGAATCAATTTAGATATAGTTTTGTTTGTTTGTAAGGCGACTTGATTGAGTTTTAAATTTAAATTTTTTTTAATTGAAGTCATTTGTTTATAATTTATTGCCATTGCTTAATTCCTGTGAATTTATGTTAAGTCGCTCGGCTCATAAAGGTTCACTGCTGGATGTGGACCTCTTTCGCTGTATGGAGTACTTGCCTTAATCGTCACGTTGGGCTGATGGATTGATTTGACAGAGCGAAGTACCAGACATCTCGTATCTTTGTTGCCTGTCGTCAGTTTGGGTATTCTATGTGTGACGTAAACGAGATATATACCACCATCTTTCAGGAAGTCATATTCTATATCTTAAACGAGGATAAATGTAGAAGTCCATGGGCCACAGCATCCATTTACCATCATGTGGACTGTGTGCTCGTTTGTCACCCTTATTTTATAAAAAAAAGCATTTGAATTTGTTGTGTGCAATAAGAGTAATGTCAATTAATATTTAGAATACAGATGCTGTCAATTGTTATCACCCCTGAGGACTAAGGTGGAATGCCTTGTAGGAGTGTTTTTATTTGTCAAAATGTATAAGATCATTTAAATATTTCAGGATAAAGCTAAACTTGTTGCACAAACTCTTCAACTGTCATCATCTAGCCAGGCTGAGGGTGAAAGCTCAACTTACTATGGCGGGGAGTTAAGGTGGGTGCGATAATGAAGTGACCTTATTTTGATTGACTTTATTAGATTTGTTACAATTCCATGGCTGAATAAATTATTATCAATAAATAAGCTACTTAGTTTTTACTTTGTGCGATTGCACGACATTGAATGGCATCACGTGGTTGCTTAGTAGAAAGCAAATACTACATGATATAATATGACGTAAAAATATTTCAGCTGTAGTATGATCGGACAATCCGAGATAAAGTTTGTAGACATAATAACATTTACCATTTTTATTGTATTATGATTTTCAACTGTAAATGATTGACATTCGTGTCTTTGTTCTTACTTACTGTAAAATTTTGTATGTGTGTACCTCGTGACCAGGCGAATTTGCCTGAAGTGCACTAAGGCCATGTTTAAGTTGTTAATTTAGGCTTTTGCTTAGGTAATTAGGTAACTCATTTTACTGTAAAGTAGCAGTAACTAGTGAATGAATTTAAATTCCTTTCCCAGTTATTTAGGCCTAAGCCACTTTAGTGAGTGAATTAAAGTTCTTTGTGTTATAAATGTTTGGATTATAATTTTTTCTGTTATTTCAAATTTTGTTTAATTTTAACGAAACAACTATTTTTTATCAATCCGCTGGCCTTGCTTATAATTAGTTACTTATTTTGATTGACTGAATATAATTTTGGGGATTTTATCGTGTTTAATCGCAGAGACACCCTCGAGACCATGGGTTCTGTAAAGCACCCGAAACATCGGGAATCAAAAAGTCAAAGTCAAAATTAAACTCGATAAACACCGTAAAATTTGTTTCAATTAATGTATAGTGTTCACGTAAATATAAGAAGTCATTACTTATTTTGATTCTGATTAGTATGTTTGATAATCAAAATATTTAAAAAAAACTCAGGGACCATTATAACATGCAAATTAGGTGTAAAACATTTAACATTTTTTATGTACATAAATATTTTTGTGAGCCGTTGAATACATTAAAGACATTACTCAGTTTAAAATCAAATGCGAAATTTATCGATTATTAACAATTAGAAATAATTTACATAAAAAACAACTGTATGTTATCAGAAAGGAGATGGGCGGCGATTTAGCTCATGTGGCTATTGCTGTACAAGGGGCTCCCGCTGGAAGTCCACAGTCACTTGCTCTGGCTGTTGCGGCCAAAGGTATTTTCATTTTTTCATATTTCATTTGTATCACTATCATCGCTACAGCCCTTCACTACTAAACCTATGTTTACCCATGATCGAGACCTTTTGTCCCCATCAGTTGTTGGTTCTTTGAGCTGTATGGTTGGCTGTTTGCCTCATAAACTTGCTGATCTGTTGAGATATGTTGGTTACTCTGGTTATTCTACTTCGGGTATCCTTATTATAAAACTCCAAGCAAAACTCTTCCTATAGCTTGCTGATTGACCTAGAGCTTTAGAAACAGAAACTTTTTTTATTCAATATAGATAACAAATAATACTTATTGAAAGTCACTCTTTAGTTTAATTACCACTGGTTCAGAAAAAAAACCTCTGTCCTGGGAAGAAACAGCTTACAATCATGTATGTTACATGATTGTAAGCTGTTTGCATGATAAAACAAATTAGGAGTAGCTTGGTAGCGATCACCTCATGCGGCTCCCACACTATCATAAAATTTTTACATAATTTAGTATTGTTGTCAGATTTATTTTGTACTTATCTTCAGTTTAACCAAATTGTCTCTGCCTCCTTAGCTTTAGGCAATGGCCCTGTCACCAAATGGGGTGCCAGCAACTCTCCTCTGGCAAAAGCAGTGGGCAATATCGGACCCTTTGCTGCTGCAGGCTTTAGTGTATCTTACTCGGACAACGGATTATTTGGTGTTGTACTTTCTGTACCTAAAGATGAAGCCAATGCTGTAAGTACAACGTTTAACTTAGTTACTCTTATGCACGTAATTGTTTCATTTGTAAAAAATATGTTTAATAAAAAGTAAACCCGATTTTAAAGATCTAAAAACAATATAATAATTTACACTTATTAGCTTCCAAAGTCGGTGTTAAACAGTGTATGAAAGAGCCAAAGGCTTGAGAGTTTATATACAGGGTTATTTTGCAACAACCAGCCAAATTTGCAGATAAGGTTCAGAATAAGTGATACCTATATTACTTATTCTGAATATATCTATAGACAAATGGTGAAATTAATTAAAAAAATCTCAAACATTATGTCCTTTTCATCTTTTAAATTCAAAATGTGTGGTAATGCATTATTTTAACAGATTTTACTTTGCACGCACACATTCATAAGTGTCGATTGGCAGGCAAAAACGTTGTTTCCCATGAATCACATTCAATTTGGGATAATTTCAAGTAAAAGTAAAGAAACCTTATTTAGTCGTATTTTTAAAGACTGCAATAACGGTATTTCATTATTTATATATTTGAACGGTTGAACTTAACTAAATTACGAAAATATTTTGTTTTAATATTAAAAACCAATACTATAAAATCACCAAAATTGTCCACTTCAATGTCATTTTTTTTAGTGTATTGGGATATAAACTTATCTATTTTAATTATTTTATCAGAATGCAGGTAATGTCAAATATCCCAAAAAAAATTTAGCTCGTTTTATTTAGTCAATTGTGGGCGTCTACGCGTGATGATTTATAGTATTTTTAATACTATAAATCATCACGCGCAGACGCCGTCCGATCCAATACACTCCGGGTCTTCCCAACGATAGGACATATCACTTTTCCCGCTACCGCCCGCGTGTGTTAATTCACACCGATAGCGTAAGCTAATAGTGCCAAGTGTCCCAATTTGTGCGGGACGTTCTGATTTTTAGGGGTAAGTCCCGATACACCCTTGATCGGGACGCCAAATTTTCACTAACCTCCCTGGTTCCATATTTCGATCGATCATTTTGACAGCAAAATTGAATTTATCTATAAGCTGCTACTACATAAAAATACTTTTGCTTTGCATATTTTCCCACCAAACTTGAACTAAATAGGGAACGTCAAAGTTTGCTTTGCGCGTAATGTGTTGGCGTGGCAAGATACAGATAACAATCATGTGTCTATCGCCGGTTTGCGCTATACATCGATGTCATTAGTTCCACGGTCATTTATTATTTCATTCTACCACTAATAATCAGTACAGTATCTAACTGACATGTTGCGGTTTAGATAAGTACATTTAGTAAAATGCAAAAGGCTTGTGGAAAAGTTCTTCCACAAGTCAATTTCTTCAATCGTTTGTAGGTACTGTTGTTTTCAATAAATAAATAAACATACGTCTGATGCAAGGACTTTACTAGGCTATCAAGGTGTTAGGTATTAAAACCGTTTGAATTAGCCGTTTTTAAAGGGCCTTTTGAAGTGCATGAGTTGTGAGTTCAGAAGATTGATTACTATTTTCACAATTATATCCTAATATTATAAACGGGAAAGTGTGTAAGTATAGATGGATGGATGTTTGTTACTCTTTCACTCTCGCCCCACCTCGACCAGTCACGCACACAGAGAATTGTAGTGTGCTTCAATATTACGCCGTTCCAGAGCTATTTTGACTTGTGCAAAATAGGGTGTAACATGTGAACGGGGTAGAGTAGTAGCCTATGGCAGTGATACTTTACAAAAAATAAAAACAAAAACTTTTAATTAAATAAATAAATTAAAATCTATCGAATCTCAAATCGTATTCACCCAACTTTGCGAACGGCAATAAAACAATAAATTTAGTAGGCATCTTTGACCTTGTCACTTCGCGGGGTCATAATCAGGGTGGATAGGATTTGAATTTTGATAGATTTTAATTAATTTATTTATTTAATTCAAAACGTTTGTTTTTATTTTTTTTTTCTAGACGGTAAAAAAGGTCATCCAGTATATTTAAATCTTATCGCACTAAGTATAGCCATTTAGCAAGGAATCACAGCCAGTGTTCTCGACACTGTACCACAGGAAATAGAATTGTATGATAGTTAAAGTGTTTAGTTTATTTTTTTATATTATGGTAATAGATATTGTATATACTAAAAATAATTGGTTCTATATTCATTGATTAGTATTACCCATTTAATATAAAAAAGAAAAAAAAATACAGACAAATTGGGAACCTCTCCCTGCTTTGAAATGGACTTAAAATAGAAGAGAAAACCAATTACATAATAAAAAATTAAATATATTATATAATTCATATGATTCTACAAACAACATTATAGTTAAGCTAAAAGATCTTAATCCATTATTAACAAAAAATCTTTCCCCTTTTCAGGCTGTTAAAACTGTTGGCAAACTTTTGAAAAATCCTTCTCTTAGCGCCGATGCGATAAAAGCTGGAAAGAACCAATTAAAACTTCAAGTTCTATGCGAGGGTGAAGAAGGCACTTCTCTGTCGGAGTCTTTGGCTGCACAAGGATTGTACACTGGAAATCCAAAATCACCAGCTGATGTTGCTAGAGATATTGACCAGTTATCGGCTAATGACATTTCACAGGTACGTTTTGACTATAATAATTTGTAATTTATCCTTAGATCACCATAATGAGGTAAGGTCCATATTACTAATAAACAATGCCTAATGAAAGAATAATAAATAGAAAAATCCAGTATTTTTTTAGGTTTGTTGAAATATTCTTAAATTTTTTTTATAGAATAAGGGTGACAAGCACACAGTCCATCTGATGGTAAGTGACATCTACATTTACCCTCATTTAAGAATCAAAATGCAGATGCATTGTCATCCCTGAGGACCAACATGGCATGCCTTGCTTCCAGTACAAAGGTTCTCCGGTTCTCTACACCAACCATACAAAACACAGTAGCATTAATCTGCTATTTTACACTAGTATTCATTGTATTATTTTTTTTTATAGAAGAGGGGGGCAAACGAGCATGCGGCTCACCTGATGATAAGTGACTACCGCCGCCCATGAACAACCGCAATACCAGGAGAATTGCTAGTGCGTTGCCGGCCTTTTAAAAAGGAGCAAGCTCTTTTCTTGAAGGACCCTAAGTCGTATCGGTCCGTTAAAATCGCCTGTGGTAAACAATTCCACAGAGAAGTTGTACGAGGAAGAAAATTCCTAGTAAAACGCACAGTAGTGGACCGCCAAGCATCCAGATCTTGAGGATGGTGTCTTGAATTTTGACTTTTCTTGAAATTTGAATTTTGACTTTGATTAATCCAAATAATTCCTCAGAGCACTCCCCATGGTAGATGCGGTAGAAAATGCAAAAAAGATGCAACATTCCAGCATAGGCAGCGCCAGTGAATGGAGCCGATCAGAAAGAACTCGGTCGTTGACGATTCGAATTGCTCTGCACTGGATGCGGTCAAGTCGAAGGAGCTGGCACTGGGGTGCCCTGGCCCGGAGATGAGAACAGTATTCCATGTGAGGCCGAACTTGCGCTTTGTAAAGTTGCAAGCGATGTACTGGCATGAAATACTGTGTGTGCTCTGCTGAAAACGCCAAACATTTTAGAGGCCAATTTGGCCTTCCCCTCCAAGTGATCACGAAACTGCACACTTCGATATGTCGACGCCGAGGGATCCTATGCTAGTTGAGGAAGCAAGGGGAGTGCCTTGAAACTGAGGACATACGACAAAGGGATTCTTTTTAGCAGTAAACGCGCAAACTTGTGTCTTCTGGGGATTGAACTGGACTAGATTTAGTCGCCCCCTATCCGAGAGTTTGTTCAGCAGTCAGAGTTTGTCCTGGTAGTCGTCGATGTTTTCCCGAGAAATATTGGCATAGCCGATGTATAAGGCATCACCAGAGCTCTCGTCAGCATAGCAAGGAATGTTACCAGTTTGCAACATATCATTGATATGCAGAAGAAATAGCGTTGGTGATAGCACGCAACCTCGTGGAACACCAGTGTTTATAGGCTTGTAATCAGAGCATGCACCGTCTACTACGACATTGATGCTCCGATCAGCAAGAAAACTGGTGGTCCAATTGCACAATTTCTAGGGAAGCGATAGTAAGGGAGCTTCGAAAGATGAGCTTTGTGCCAGACCCGACCGAAGGCCTTCGCTATGTCCAAACTAACGGCCAATGCCTCCCCTTTGGACTCTACTGCCTCCGCCCATCTATGAGTCAGGTAGACTAGAAGATCACTAGCTTATCGACCACGACGAATACCGTATTGGCGGTCACTAATCAGCTGCTAATGATTAGGTAAGTCCAACTTCGACCGAGAGGTCAATCGACGGATTCAACTCGGCTGAGCAGCGTTCGGGAAATTACGACACATCTTCTCGTCAGGTATACCTCAAAACCTGAAAACTAGGTTGTACAACCACTGCGTGTTGCCAGTGATGACCTACGGAACCGAGACGTGGTCCTTCACTGCTGGCCGTATGAGGACGCTCCAAGTCGCTCAGCGAGCTATGGAGAGGGCTATGCTCGGGGTTTCTTTGCGTGATAAACTTGGAAATGAGGATATCCGTGTAGAACCAGAGGAACTGACATAGCCCAACGGATTAGTAAGCTGAAGTGGCAATGGGCCGGCTATATAGCTCGAAGGACCGACAACCGTTGGGGAAAAAAGGTTCTCCAATGGCAGGCAGCTTCGTACCGGTAGGCGTAGTGTAGGGCGACCCCCCACTAGATGGAGTGACGGCCTGGTAAGTCATGCAGGAAGTCGATGGATGTAGGTGGCTCAAGTCCGTGCTTTGTGGCATACCTTGGGGGAAGCTTATGTTCAGCAGTGGACTTGTGAAGGGCTGTAATGATGATGATGATAATGATGTGGTACCACCCCGGTTCGAGCCGGCCCATCTACCACTATTAGATTTACGCGCTTCTTCGTGATTTATAGAAACACTGAGGCTGTTACTTTAATTATTTATCGGGCGTCACTTATTATTTTTAATCGGTCCATCTTGAAGACGTCTATCAGTAGGCAGATGTCAATCAGAAAAGAGTGACAATGCATTTGCAAGTGTATAACCCTCTTTGAAGTCTGTTGCAGGTGTCTGTAGACGACGTTTATTTTACTTTATAAAAAAATCTTATTATCTTATTACAAAATTTGCCCCTAGAACATAATACATAATATTAGATTATAGTACTAATAATACTTACCAATAATTTTCTCATCTTTATCTTTTACAGGCTCTATCTAATGCCGCCAAAAATAAAATATCAATGGGAGCAGCTGGAAACCTCGCATTTGTCCCATTCGTAGATGAATTGTAAACAGATTTAGATTATGACATTATTAACTTAGGCCGTACCTTTATCAGAAATTTACCATGTTTTGTTGTACATTATTATGTAATTTATTGTTCAGCAGAAAGAAATAAATCGTTAAAACTGTTTTATTTTATTATAATAATTGCGACCATTGCCGGCTTAGCCTGGGGGGATCTAATATGTGACGTAACCAAAAATGTAATATTTTTGGTTATTCCGTTTCTCCACCCTAAAAAAGATGAAAAAGGGTGGATACTCAGAAACGCGTGTTCATATATCCACCCCAGACAGGATGGATAATCCGAATTCATAATATATAATAGTTTTATTCAGATTTTCTCCCTCAGTTGTGTACAGTAATTTATAGAAACATGATAAAAACTGACCTAAGATACTTAGTAGATATTACCTATAAAAATATTATACATAGTTTTTATTTGAAAGGTTACAGGATCACAGATTCATTGGGATCTTGGCATAATATAATTTAAAATGAAGTTTATGACAAAAGTAACCATTTTGGTACCTATGATTGCTAACATATCCGTTGTAGCAAAGAAATTAAAAAAAAATGATTGCAAATGTACATTTAAAATGACGAATTTATCCGGGTATTAAATAATGTCTACTCAATGAAATTAGTGTGTATTCCTTTTTTTGCCTGATCATATTGCAGAATTCATAAATGACGCCATAATATAATTTAAAACGAGGAAGTTTAATTTGATTTAAATGCAATACGTAATGCGTGAACTTTAACAGACTGTGATGGTAACTTGTAAGTGTTGGACTATATTTGGGGTAAGGAGTGGGAAGAACGAACAAAAGTGAATCCCGATTATCCACTCCGTCGGGGATGGATAGATGAACACTCGTTTCTGAGTATCCACCTTAGGGTGGATAAACTGAATAACCCACGTTTTTTAAAATAATCATAATAACCATTTATTTTAAGAATCAATTTTTTAAAATCGCAAAACATACTCGAGTCTCGTGGGCCTAGCAGATATAACCTAGATCAGTGGTTCCCAAAGTTGACTGGGCTCCGACCCACCTAACAAAACTGTCAAATTCGTGATCCACCTCTTTCCCGTACTAAAAAAGGGGACATAAAATATTGGTAACGTTTAGATTTCATAGTAGCGAGTGGCGGAACTACTTAATGGTGTCTTATTTGTTCGGGCTGTTTATTTTGTTTGTACTAGCTTTCAGTGACGTATCTTCTGATAAATCAATGAGTTCTTCACTTGCTTTTGTTGACATACTATTTGGTAGGCGGTCTTGAAATGGGCTACAAATCCAATTCAACGTGTCTAGCTTATTTATTCTTCCCCGAAATAGGCAACAAAGTTATTTTTAACAATGATAAATGAGTGGATTTTGCAAACAGTACGGTCGTCTTTGGCTGCACTTGGTATTCTGCAGTAAAAGTCAAATATTTCAAAACAATCATACTTGTCATCCTCAATACAACTTGTCCACAACATAAGCCTTTTCATGAACGCTCTCGAATTCTATCATGAACTGCAAAAATATGTGATTCGTTTGAACCTTTCAAATACAAACTGCGTATGTTTAATTTAGAAAATATATCCGCCAAATATGTAAACTTGAGAATGAATTATTCTTCCAATAGATACTGACTATATTCAGTTTTTTCTAGCAAGTAAATGGCAACTTAATTGCGTAATTCCGCTAATCGTGTCAGTACTTTCCCCTTAGATAATACAATAAACCTCCGTAGCGAGAAGAAGAGATGTATGAAGACCACCCATTTCTTTACAGAGCCTTTGAAATAAACGTGCTTGTAAGGGTTTTGTTTTAATATAATTTACAATCTTCACAGCTGTATTTAGTACTGTTTTAAAATCATTAAGCAATGCTTTTGAAACAAGTGCTTCTCTATGAAAGCTGCAGTATGTCCATAAGGCACAGGAGTTATGTTTAAGAACTCTTGTAACGACACTGCTGTTTTTCTGTGTGTCTTTTCTGTTGTAAGCCTTTATCTTTTATATAGAAATCAATTGCATTGAAAATTTCCTCAACCGTTCCACGACTAATTGGCTTGCAGATAAAAATATCTTCATGCGTGTGCTTTTGCCATATATAAAAAACAAGTACTTGAGATAGGCCTTGTACGTCAGTAGACTCATTTAGTTGTAGTGTATAATATTTACTACAAATTACCCTCCGGATAAATTCGTCTTCTGTCCATTCAGCCACTTCGTCGATTCGTCGTGCAACAGTATTATTAGACAATGGTATGCGCTAGATTTCCTTTACTTCTTTTTCTCAAAACATCACTCCAACAGCATCTTTAATCGATGGTAACGCCAATGGTATGAGGATTTTGTTCTGGCAATCCTTAGGCTAATGAGGTACGAGACATATCATACAGCATTTTTATTAATATTAATGCAATGTGAAACAATATTTTTTGAAGATTTCATATCCAAAAATGTTCTTTGAAAAAATTCTACTGGCTTATTCTTAAAATGGGAATGCTTCATTTCTAAATGACGCGTGAATTTACTTTTTTACCCGCATTGTGGACGCGGATCTATCGTATTGTGACGACCCATCATTATTATTATAATTAATAATCGATTTCTATATAAGGGGGCGTCAAAAATAGTCTTAAAAGATATGTATTTAACAATAAAATTACATTAATAAGCATAAAGTTAAAAATAAATTTCAGACATTAAGTATTATAGTAAATTTAAGGCAAAATATTGTCTTTCGAAATAAATAAATTTATTAAAAAGCTTGTAAAAATATTCAAAATGTGAGAAATAATAGAAGTAAAAGTCGAAAATATTATAAAAATAAAGATAAATACCATTTATAAGATAATTGGAAAATTGGAAAAGTCATGGAGTTCGTGTGTAAAAGAAATTTTTCCAAAGATATGGAGGGTGTTCATATATAGATGGCTTGTATGGAGGAGCTACCGGAGACGCATACCCAAGGTCGTATATATATATGGGTTGGTCGGGTGCCCGACTGCTTGAGGTACTGTAGCACAATCACTAGTCCTATATTAGGGACTTATGATAGTAAGGTCTATGATATAAAAGCAATATTATAGAAGGTTTCCTTGATGCATCAGCATTATAATAGTAGAGTTATGAACTGAAGCCCTATATATTCTAGTAAAACCAAAGCTTCTCTCCCAGAAAATTATCTTAAATTGCGTATACATACTTACCCCTGTAATAGGCAACAATCTGCTAGTAGTACCTGTGATTGCGAATATTTGAGTCAAGCAAACGCTGTAAAATATTTTGGTGTAACTATTGACAATCACCTGAGATGGGATTTAAATCTTAATACAGTGGCAGGTCGTATAGGGAAACTTATTTGTCCTATGAAAGACCTTCGTTCTGTTGCTGACCACAAACTCCTTATGAACGTGTAGAAGGTTTGGGAGAATGTATCATCAATTATTGTGTGGTTTCATGGGGTGGTGCAGCTAAATTCCAAATGATAATTGTTGAAAGAGCCCAAAGAAAATTGCTAAAAGTTATGTTTAAGATTCCTTTTCGCTATTCAACTGAAGCACTTTACCAAAACGCCCAGGTACATAGCATCAGAAACATATTTATTAAACAAATTATAAAGAGATATCATCGATCAATTCCACCGCCACAACCTAGTGTTCTTGAACGCCGATACCGAGTCCCATTACCTCTTGTTGGAAGTGCCCTTGCTCGTAGACAATATGATTTTATAGCACCCCACATTTATAAAGTTATTAATGAAAAACTAAAAATTGACAAAGTTGACAAAAAATTGACTTCTGGAATTGCTCTCTATCTGTTTGTGAAGTTTTTTGTGAAGTTAATTGGGTCAGCCATTCTAAAGATATACCAGACAGACACTCAAAAAATTTATGGTAACATGTTAATTAGGCGGTGCTCATGCTAATGGCTGCAGGTGGCTCGGAACCGTGCTTTGTGGCGTTCCTGGGCCTATGTTTATCAGTGGACTTGTGAAGGACTGTAATGAGTATAATGTTAATTAGTAACAAATAACTTTCTGAGCTTGATAAAAGGCAGTAATTCCGATATTACAGACAGATACTTCAATTTTATATAGAACACTGAAGCCACATCTGCGAAATGAACTTAAAATATACAAGTTATTACATAGACAGCAACAATTCAGTATAGAACAAGCAGAAGTCTGAAGCCGGGTCTGCTGTAACCATATTTCATTACAAATATCAAAAATTAGTAATTTTTTATAAATGGGAGACTGAAATGAATGTTATGAAAAATAAACTCAATCAGGCTTATCCCCAAACACTTAAGTTTCTTAATTTTAAGACGCCGTTAAGTCTCGTGATGTCTCTGTCACTTTAAGTTAAATTGACTGTGACACCATACGTAATGATTTCTGTTCCACCAATTTCTGATATTTACGAGAACACTACGCATTTAACTAAATCTAGTCACCCATGATCACGGAGGGGGTGGGATGGGGACTGAGGTGTTCGACGCCCCAATGTCATACTTAACCACGACTACTTCTAGATTAAAATTATTAATTTTTGTTGCGTTAATCGGATTAATATCCGCAAAAACTAGTTTAATTTAAACTCATAGACAGAGAATAGTTTTATTTGTCTACGTTTAAACTTAACATCTTAAATTTTAGTAAGTAGCGTTTGAGTATTTGGCTATTAGATTATATTTTAGAAAACACCTGTAGATTTGCTTTTGCCATTTCTTCTTCGATCAGCTGAAAAGCTTTATTTTGAATTAACAATGGACGATATAAATGCATCATAAAAACAAGTCAGGTAAAAATGACAAATTCTAACGTCCTTTCTAGCTTAGAACTATAGATGGGCTATGTATATGTGAGCTAAAGTGAGCGTTATTGAACATAGTGCTGTACGCAGTCTAGGTAAAGTACTTTACCTATACTACGGCCTCAGATGAAGTAAAAAAAAGGTAGATATCGCAACTAGAACAAGAAACTGTAACCAATTTTATAACTTTGTGTGAGTCAGAGAAGTGTTGCCAATTTTTTTAAAAGTCCATGATAATCGAGATACAATACTACAACGTATGAAAGTATATCTGTCTGTTTTAACAAATTTCAACCATTGACAATTCAAAAAAATATGAAGCACGTAAGAGGCGTCTGTAGATCATTCAAAAATCTTGTTGATAGATTGTCCAGTGAGCATGTAAGCATCGATAAAATATACAACATATGTAATGTAAAACATGTTTATTATAAAAAATAATTTGTACTAAAAAAACTAGTTGGAATAAAAAATAAATTTCCATGGAATTAAAAATATACTTTTCTAAATGAAAAAAAAGTATATTTTAGTAAATGCAAAGGAGAACAAACTCCAGGAGGGCACAAAGGAGTGTTCTAATTTGTACCCCGGGTAGGAGAGATATGAAGTATAAGCCAGAGAGGACACCTGAGTCTCGGTTAAAAAGAGCAAGGCCGGCTTCGCCGTCTCCAGGTGGTAGTGGACAGCATTAAGATTGGAATGAAATGTCCTGATGCTTCACGAATGATTCACGGATAGCGTGACAGGGGTCCCCTTGGTTTATTGCTCCGCTTGCCACTAGCAGTTTTAGTCGCGAGCAGAATTCCCCCTCCCCCCTCCCCCCAGAATACGTGGACCAGTCTAAGCACCCACGCTCAGGAAGAGTAAAGTAGCTTGGTCGTAGATGCTAAGCGCGGGATTCTCCGTCACCAGGAGTGAGGGTACCCACGTGGGGTAGTTTTTATTTGATTCCGCTACGATGTTAAGGGGGAGGGCGAATTGGGCCTCCAGCCCAAGTGAAACGCAGAGGTAAACCTCTACTTCACGCAGGTATTCTGTGAGGTCGTACAGTACTACCCGGTTCAAGCTGGCCCATCCATGCGACATCAATAGCCGCTGCGTGGCTCTATCACTGTCATGTCAAGAGGCTGCCATTTTGGTTCATTTCTGCTCAGTCTTATAGCAGCTACCCTTCATTTTTTTATAGGATAGGGTGACAAACGAGCATACAGTCCACCTGTTGGTAAGTGGTTGCTGTGGCCCATACATACATCTACATATATCCTCGATTACGAATCAAAATGCAGATGCATTGTCCCCGTGAGGACTAAGATGGAATGCCTCGTTTCCACTAAAAAGGTTCTCTACACTCACCAAACGAAACAGCAGCATTAAGCTACTATTTTACGCTGGTATTTTGTGAGATTGTGGTTCTTCCCCGATCGAGCCGACCCATTCGTGCTTTAACTATACTACTAATAGTATAACTGCAGCATGGCTCTACCACGTAAACAATTCATGTCTTATTAAAATATTCGTTGGTAAATATTTTTTTATAGTAAAATAGTTTGTAAGTACTCAACAATTAAAGCAGTTTTTGATAGTTATATATAGTTTTAAAAAATGTCTAGCAAACCAAAAAATAGACTTAATAATTTGAATTATTGTATAACGTAGATTTAAATTAAATAAATGCTTTCTGCGCCATCTCTTTTCTGTATGGGTATTTATCATTAGGCCAAGTTTCTTTAACATATTTGTAGGTATTAACCGTTATTTTTTCATTCACAGTAAAACTTGTCACCTAAAATCAAAAATTAAATTAAAATGATATACATACTTTACTTACATGCATCTTTAATAAATTAAGAAAAGGTGTATTATTACAATTGCTGTTTTTTAAATAACTTTAAGATAACTTTATAGTACACTCCAAACCAAGAAGTTTTAATTAAAACTATTAAACAACATTCATAATTCATATATATATATATTTTTTTTTATATATATATATATATAAAATGTCCTATTCCTATACATACCTTTGGACGTTTCTTTTTCGGAGAGGTAATATCTCTCGAGTTATTTTGTTGTGGCTTCATCATTAAAAACTCTTAATAAAAAACGATTAACAAAAAAAAATAACAATAATTAAATAAACAACAATTATTAAAATGGGATCCCGAATGTTGGCGAATCCGTCTTGACCCTGACATGTTTTTGCCGAGAAAGTGAAAATGCAAATTATAAACCAAAAGAAAATGAATAGGTTCCGCTTGCTACTAAACTTAATATTTTACTTAGGCTTTCAGTTCATATATGTTTATATATCATATAGTACAATCTCATATAGTACAATCTGCGACTTTGCCTGGCGTATGTGGACTATGAGAAAGCCTTTGATCCGTCGAAATTTGGGCGGTGCTACAGTCTCTTCAGCGGTGCCAAGTTGACTATCGTTACATCGAAGTGCTAAAGTGTTTGTACAGTAGGGCTACGATGGCTATCCGAGTACAGAACCAGAGTACGAAACCTATCCAACTGCAGAGAGGTGTAAGACAGGGTGACGTTATTTCCCCTAAACTATTCACCGCTGCATTGGAAGACGTTTTCATGCTACTGCATTGGAAAGGATACGGTATTAACATCAATGGCGAGTACATCACTCACATTCGATTTGCCGACGATATAGTCCTTATGGGAGAACGGCTGGAATAGTGGCTCCCAACGGATAGGTCTTAAGATGAACATGGACAAAACAAAGATCATGTTCAATGTCCATGTCACACCTATGCCGGTAGTTATTGGGAGCACTAAGCTTGAAGTTGTTGACGAGTACGTTTACCTGGGACAAATAGTCCGACTAGGTAAGTTCAACTTCGACCGAGAGGTCAATCGACGGATTCAACTCGGCTGGGCAGCGTTCGGGAAATCTTCTCGTCGGGTATACCTCAAAACCTGAAAACTAAGTTGTACAACCAGTGCGTGTTGCCAGTGATGACCTACGGAACCGAGACGTGGTCCTTCACTGCTGGCCGTATGAGGACGCTCAAAGTCGCTCAGCGAGCTATGGAGAGGGCTATGCTCAGAGTTTCTCTGCGTGATAATCTTAGAAATGAGGATATCCGCAGTAGAACCAGAGTGACCGACATAGCCCAACGGATTAGTAAGCTGAAGTGGCAATGGGCCTGCCATATAGTTCGAAGAACCGACAACCATTGGGGAAAAAAGGTTCTCGAATGGCAGCCTCGTACCGGTAGGCGAAGTGTAGAGCGACCCCCCCACTAGATGGAGTGACGACCTGGTAAGACATGCAGAAAGTCGATGGATGCAGGTGGCTCAGGACCGTGCTTTGTGGCATACCTTGGCCTATGTTCAGCAGTGGACTTGTGAAGGGCTGTAATGATAATGATGATGATGATGATATTCAGCTCATATAGTCCGTTAAACCGAAGTAGAGTTTAGTTTGTTTATAGTTTATTATAACTTTGTTTTGTATTGTCAATCTTGTTTCGATCTTTTTAGTGCACTACTTTTAAATTGTCGTTTTTGCAGTCGGGTTTTTAATTTTTTTAATTATTTATTTTATTTCAGACTTTTTAGTGTCCCAGCAAACTCTTAATAACAAACTCTGTGCTACTTATGTAAGTCGGCCAAAACGTAAAGATGATTGATGGCATGCTAAAGAAAACAGACAAATGAAAATTGCAATTTACGTAATCGGTTCATTTCTTCAAGAGAATTTTGATCGTGTGATTGATGTAGTAACTTTACAGGGTTTAGCGAACTAATCGCTAGACCTGAGAATTCTTTAGCGAAAAGATTACTGCTTAAATCAACAACAGCTTGATCTAAAGTTGTTTCCTGTAATTTATGTACTGTCACTGCCCAGTTCCAAATTAGTCGAAGCATACGTCGCTCGATCTTTCCTTTACCTCGTAAAGCATCAAATTCAGTAGTACAAGGCTCAATGCTGACACCAATGCCGGGTCGATTGCGTGTGTAAATGAGTGAGTGAATATGCGCGCGCGCGAGCGTGTGTGTGATCCACGTGACTCTTCTGAAATAGCCATTCGGTTAGAACATATTTGCAATTATGGTAGTTAAGGTGATGAATTTTTATGCTTTTATTAATGGTGTTGTATAGAGGCTGACTGTTTTACATATTGTCTCCTAGCTAAAACAGTTTTAACAGGGACAGCCGTAACTACTGCGTTTTTCATTCTTTTGGCTACAATACAACAACGGTTAAACTTTATAACTTTATGCAGTCTTAGAACTGAATATAAGGTGTACGGTTTCCTAACAGTAAGTACATTACTTACGGCATAAAGATCTTCTGTAGGAAACCTTTTTGGTTTATAATGCATAATTTTTAGTAAGCTTCTTTCAGCTTATAGAAATTTGGTTTTTGTAGCTCCTTCTAATACAAGAATACAATATACTAAGATAAATTGAGCCAAATCAATATATATTTGGTATAGTAACTTTTTCGTCTTAGTGTTTTAAATGTCCAAGTAAGTTTTCTAAGTCTATTTATGATTCATTCAATGTGTCCATGCCATGACAAATGTTGGTTAACTATGACTCCTATATACTTGGTCCATAGTCCTAGTATCAAGTAGCAGAAATAGGAGCGTCAAGATCTTTCTAAAATTTTCCCACTAGCGCCATCTAGTGTCGAGTGGAGAGGGCTTTCTAGAGGATTCTTTGCTAGAACTTTCGACATTCTACTCGAACATTCTAGATGTTTTCGGTTGCAAAAGCCTTATATAAAGTCGGTTAGGAGCGCGACCGGGAGAGTATTGTATTGGCGACAAAAGTGAAGACTTCGGAGCGAAATAAAGTGAACTAAAGTGTTAAGTGTGATTAATTATTAGTGTGTATTAGTGTGTATAGTAGGTATTTAAGTTTCAATTGCTGTCGGTAATTAAAGTGTCAATTTTGGTGATTCAATCGGCAGTTTTTACTGTCACGTACCCTAAGCTCGTAACAATTGGTGTCAGAAGTGGGATAAAATCATGCCGATTTTACCTAAGGACGATACGGAGGGTGTCCATACCTGAAGTCAACGCCAACAGGAGACGACTGATGGTGCAACGCCGCAGACGTCGGAGGACCAGCCGCCGGCCCGTTAGTAGCTCCTACATCTGCAGCACCAGACTTAGGTGCTCTGATGGGGATGCTGCAAGAGCAGGCTCGCCGACAGGAACAGGCCCGTTGGTTGAAAGAGCAGCAGGAGGAACACACCCGCCAACATGACGAATAGGCCCGCCGACAGGAGGAACCGGCCCGCCGAGAGGAGGAACAAGCCCGTCGTTTGGAAGAGCAGCTCAAACGCGATAACAGCAGATGCTCCTCATGAAGGACATTCACACTACCTTCGGAAAGAGATAAGGGAGGTGAAGGATAGGGTTGTTCAACATGACAACCGCCTGTCGGAAGCTGAAACCCGAATCGACCGAGTAAACAATCGGGTTGACAACGTAGTGGCTGACATGCAGAAATCACTGGACGAACTCGAACTTGGGGATGGAACTACTAGCTCCCGTAGCAGCTACTACATATTCGCTACGTAGGTTCAAAGTGCCGTCGTTCGGTGGGACTTCCTCCTGGTCGGCCTACAAAATCCAGTTCGAAGCTGTTATAAAGGCGAACGGCTGGAATAAAAGTCAGGACATGACTGCTCTCACACTAGGCCTGCGCGACCAGGCCTTAACTGCTTTGGAAGCTCACAGTTATGAAGTGACTTATTAGCAGCTCCTTGAGGCATTGGAGGTGAGATATGGCGACGAACATCTGGAGCACGTCTTTCGTGCACAGCTTAAAGATCGCGTGCAACGCATCAATGAAACCCTGCAGCAGTGGTATTTTGAGCTGGAGAAGCTGGTTCGAAAAGCATACCGGTCTGTACCTGCGCTCATTGAAGGGAACCTGATGCAGACATTCGCGACGGCATTCGCGACCTTGAAGTCAGACTTGCTGTGAGGCTCGGGCATAACGAGACGCTTTAGGACGCTTTGGCCCATGCACTGGCGGTGGAAGCCGTGCGGCAGGATCCTCGTTCCCATCGCGTCAGGGAGGTTGTGGCAGCAACAGTTCGCGACCGTAATAAAGGATACAGCCCTAGGTGCTACGGCTGTGGGGAAAGACGCCATCTTCGATCCAGCTGCCCTAAGCGAACTGTAAAAAGGGAAGGAGATCGATCTTTAGAGGGTTGTGCATATAACAGCACCGCCCAGCAGCATCAGAAATACGACTTTGTGATCGAACACCGTAGCGGGAAATCTTATGGCAACGCTGATGCATTGTCAAGAAGACCTTGTCCTCAAGAATGCAAGCATTGTACTAGGCAAGAGGGTAAGAAAGTGGTATCTGTGAGGATGCTCAGGACAGACCTCAACAGCTAGTGGAAGGACAGCCTACAACATGCACAGCAAGAAAATTCGAACATCAAGTCGATTCTGGAATGGATGAAGGCCAGTGCTCCCAAGCCAAAGTGGTGCGACGTCTCAGCGATGAGTTCGACCACAAAAAGCTATTGGGCCTAACGGGACACCTTGCTGCTTCAGGATGGAGTTCTGTGCCATAAATGGGAAAATGGTCCTAAAGCTAAAGTACTGGATATTCTACAGCTGTACCATAATGATTGTTCAGGAGGCCATCTGGGAGTTAAACGAACTCTACTGAAGATCCGAGAACGGTTTTACTAGGTCCACTGTAGAAACGATGTCGAGGACTGGTGTCGCAAATGTACAAGTTGTGCGGCTGTAAAGGGACCTCAGACTAGTAGTAGAGGTGCATTAAAGTTGTACAATGATAGTACAACATGGGAGAGGATAGCCCTTGACGTTGCGGAGCCATTTCAGAAAGGTGCAAGAGATACTCCTAAGATCGTAATTGTGGATCGACTGGCGCGTTATTATAATGCTTGGGACGAGCATGTCTTAGGAGGGGGGAGGGGGCAGTGTTGCGCGCCATAGTTAATGCCGGTAAATGCCACTAGCGCCATCTAGTATCAAGTAGCAGAAATAGGAGCGCCAAGAACTTTCCCACTAGCGCCATCTAGTGTCGAGTGGCGAGGGCTTTCTAGAGGATTCTTTGCTTTCATCAGTCCGAGCGCGAGCGAGCTGACGAACGCACGCACTCTGCGAGCATTCTGTTGTGCACAGTTGTGTGATAAAATGACGTCGAGTACAGTGAAGTGCGGAAACTGTAACATAGTTATTTCGGAGCTTTTGGCTTTTGTACAAAACAAAGCCGACATAATGGATGAAGTCAGTATTGTGCGTCTGATTTCTATCATAATAGACTCTGAAGAGGAAATTGCCAAGGCCAAGAAATTGCTGTTTGAGGTGACTGATTTATCCAGGCGCATGATAAATCGGAAAAAGGTTGGCAAAAGTGTAAGGAACATTGAAGATAATATCGCGGTCATTAAAGAAACTGACCCTGACAAACTTCCAATCTAAGTTGCAAGAGACCTACAGAAATTACCCCCCGTGACATTTGATCATATCGACGCTTCGAAATTACTTAAGGATATATTAGTGTTGCAAAATGAGGTTGCTATAATAAAAGAGACATACGCCACAAAAGATATGTTTAATACACAGAATCATCATAATATAAATGTAAACTACAGGAGAGGTGCTTTTATGGGTAGTTTTGATTACGAGAGCGGCCCCATAGGACTACCGCACATATCTACTGAAGAGTACCGATCTATAAATCAGGGTAACATCGCACAAAATAATGAAATTAATGAAAAAACTACGGCGATAAACACACTGTTGATATTGCTAATGACTCAGTTGTTTCGTTCGTGCAAACGTCCTTGACGCACGGCAAGACGGACTCGACAAGTGAAGAAACACAGCGCGTGGAGGCCCCGACTGCGGTTTCGACGGGATCGGAGACCTACGACGTGGCTACAGCCGCGCCTGTGCAATCACTCCGGCACCGCGGTTTCGAACAGTGATAGTAAATAAGTCATCGCAGCGGCGGCCGTTACTGCGAAAGGCGAGCGTAAACTAATGGCAGATGTAGTACGACACGGAAATTGGAAACAAGAGAAACCTAAGGAGGATTGGATTTTAGTGCAACGCAAACGTCTTCGGAATAGATTTATTGGTATGAAAGGGAAAGCTGAGTTGAGTCCTGAATGTAAGTTTAAGGCGGCAGAAGTAAATATACCGTTCTACATTTATAATATTGATGTGGAATCTTCTTCTAATGATATCACTAGTTATATTAAGAGCAAAACAGGGGTTGATGTATTGTTACAAAAGATAGATATGAAATTGAAAAAAGATTATGTAGCTTATAAATTTCTAATCCCTAAGGATAAATTGTCTATATTTATGAATGAGAACCTGTGGCCAACAGGTGTAGCTTTTCGCAAGTTTGTAAGTTTTAATAAAAAACCGAGGAGCTAAATTAACAATTAAATATTATAATATGAATAATTTAAAATCGAATAATAATAATAATACTAACATGGTTTCTAAATTTATTAGTTTTAATTGTAAAAATGAGAATAGATCTATTGAATGTATTCGAACTCTCTGTAAAACTGCAGATATTATAGCATTGCAGGAGACATGGCTATTCCCTACGGAAATAACAATGCTGGGTGATATTGACGAAGACTTTGGTTATCATGGAAAGTCTTCTATGGACGCAACTAACCTAGTACGAGGCCGTCCATACGGGGGGGTAGCTCTCCTATGGAGAAAGTCTATCTTTAATACCGTGTCTGTGGTGCAATGTAGTAATAATCGAATCGTGGCTGTAAGAATCGATTTGGCGGATAGATCAATTTTAGTCATGTGTATATATATGCCCACTAATAGTTACGATAATTTAGCTGAGTTTTGTGAATGTATGAGCGAAATAGCAGCGATAGTAGAAAGTCGTAATTTAGAGTCTGTCTTTATACCAGGTGATTTTAATGCAGATCCTATGGAGTTATTTGGTAAAGAGATGCAAAATTTTTGTATGGATCAGAAGTGGTATTGCGCGGATATTTGTAAACTGGGGGGTGATTCAGGCACGTATACTTTCGTTAGTGATGCATATGCACTACGAGCTGGCTGGATCATTGCCTGGTAACCGATGCGGCTTGGCGGTCTGTAGATAGTGTTGACATTTACTATGACGTCTACTGGTCAGACCACCATCCACTAGTCCTACAAATTAATCTGGGTACGATTAGGCCAACTATACCTACTCTTTTAGAAAGCCAAGTTACAAATAAGGTTATAAGGGGGGGGGGGGGGAGAGATCAGTATCAAGTAGAGTCATACCGTAGGAACTGTACAGAATTATTACGTGATATTGACTTTCCCGAGGAGTTAAGTGCATGTTGTGATAAAATATGTTCTAATATTGAGCACAGAATGGTCATTGATAATCTTTACAATAAAATTGTAAACGTGCTTAGGGAGGCTGCTGAGTTTAGTTCTGCTGCACCGAATATTAAAAAGAAGAAGCGTTATGTTGCTGGCTGGAACAAGTTTGTGAAGGGTGCGCATGAGACAGCTAGGCAGGCTTTTCTTAACTGGGTCTGGCATGGTCGGCCAAGAGCCGGTCGTCTATATTAGTATATGTGTGTCACGTAAAATTTTATAATCAAAATTAAAAACATGTTAAAAAAATCAGGAACAAATAAAATTAGACATTTTGGCTTCCCAACACAAAGCAAAAAATTTTGGAAAGTTCTGGAAACACACAAAAAAGCTAGGCCCTAAGCCGGCTGTTTCTGTAAGTGTGGGTGGATTATGTGACCCAAAACAGAGAGCTAATCTATTTAAGGACCATTTTAAAGTAGAGGCAGTATTACAGCAAGAAGCAGAAGTGGGGGTGGGCGATGGTAGGGTTGTCGGGACTGGTGAACCTATCCGTATTACAGCTAACGATATAAAGCTGGTACTAAAGCAGATGACCAGAGGAAGGTCACCGGGTCACGATAGCCTCAGTGTCGAGCACCTTCATAATGCAGGACCGTATCTTCCAAGCGTTTTGTCACTATTATATACTTTCTGTATTCGACACTCTTACTTACCATTCGAGCTAATTAGGACCGTTGTTGTACCTATTTTAAAAAACAAAACTGGAGATATTTCAGACAAGACAAATTATAGGCCTATTTCTCTGGCAACTGTATTAGCTACGGTGCTTGACGGCTTGCTTGAGCGACGGCTTAGTAACTTCATACAATTAAATTATGCGCAGTTTGGCTTTCGACCTGGCCTATCAACAGAAAGTGCTATACTGTCGCTGAAGCATACCGTCAAATACTACACCCAGAGACAAACGTCAGTGTATGCTGCGTTTCTGGATCTCTCAAAGGCATTTGACCTGGTTGACTATAATCTGCTTTGGTCAAAATTACGTGACATAGCTGTTCCAAATGAATTAATCACCACGTTGAAATATTGGTATGGCCATCAAGTTAACCAGGTCAAATGGTCTGGTGCGCTATCTGACGAATACATTTTGGAATGCGGGGTGAGGTAGGGGGGGTCATCCTCGCCTTTGCTGTTCAGTCTCTACGTTGACGGGCTCATTGGTGCACTCAGTAGCACCAGGATAGGCTATTCCATTGACGGACAAATGGTTAATAGTATTAGCTATGCTGATGACATGGTGTTGCTGAGTCCATCGGTGAGCGCCTTGCGTAAGCTGTTGGCCGTCTGTGAAGTATACGCTGCTAAACACGGTTTCCTCTATAACACCAAAAAGAGTGAGTTAATGGTATTTCAAGTTGGTGCTAAAAAACCCCAGGTTGTGCCTCCAGTTAAGCTCCTTGGGGTGCCATTAAGTAGGGTGTCAGTTTAAATATTTAGGACACATTGTTACAGAGAATCTCACAGACAACTGTGATATAGAGAGGGAGCGGAGGGCATTGGCGGTTCGATGCAATATGGTTGCCCGCAGGTTTGCTAGGTGTACTAGAGAAGTCAAAATTACTCTTTTCAAGGCTTACTGCCAAACCTTTTACACCTGCAGCCTGTGGTATAGCTATACGCAAAGGGCCTATAATGCACTTCGCGTCCAATATAATAATGCCTTCAGGATGTTGATGGGCCTTCCCGTGTTCTGCAGTGCATCTGGCATGTTTGCTGAAGCGGGTGTTGATGATTTTCATGGCATCATCCAGAAGCGAATATCGTCCAGCTGGCGCAGATTGCGGGGGAGCTCAAACGGCGTTTCTGAAGGTAGTTAAAGATAGGCTTGATTGTCCCATTCAAGGGCATTGGACTCAAATGCATATGGGTGGGACACTTAAGTATCTTAATTAATATTCTTAAAATTGTAAGTTATTTAATTTGATTTAATTTAATTTACTAACATAGCTTTTAAGAAATTTACTAACAAATTTGTATGGATTTTTTAATCTGAAATAAACGTTTTATTTATTTATTATTTATTTATTTGCTAGAACTTTCGACATCTTACTCGAACATTCTATAGTTTATAAAAGATAGCTTGATCTCTGCGACAGCTGTCAGTAAAATCACGCCTATGAAGTCCTGAATTTCTTAATAGTACAGACAGTATGTCAATGTCATACTTTATGGGCATGCCGACCTAATTAGTGCATGTCCTGAATTTCTTAGTAGTACTGTCTACTACTAAGAAATTCAGGACTTCATAGGCGTGATTTTTACTGACAGCTGTCGCAGAGATCAAGCTATCTTTTATGAACCATAGATGTTTTCGGTGGAAAAGGTCCTACATAAAGTCGGTAAGGAGCGCGACCGGGACAGTAATGAATTTGCGACACAAGCGAAGAATTCTGAGCAAAATAAAATGAACTAAAGTAGATATATATAGATATATGCTATTTGCGTCGAAAACTTCATGTTTTAGGGTTTTTTCAAGGGCGATATCGTCACGATGTGAGCAAATTATTTGCAGAAAATTACGGATTTAGAAAGATAAAGTCTTTATTTAGTACATTGCAACGGAAAATCATAGTTTTTAATGACGGTTTTTTAGACCGAAGACAATCCCTTCATAGTGTTTTACGAAAATATGCGTCAGAGTTATCTTACAGGTGGAATAAAACCATGATTATAAGCTAAAATACTTTATTTTAAACATTATTATAATAGAATATATAGGTCTTTAAGTGTATAGCAAAGCTTATATAACGAAAATATTTCGATTTAATATTAAAAGACAATACTATAAAGTCACCAAAACTGTCCACTTCAATGTCATTTTTTTCCGTGTTTTGGGATACAAACTTATCTATTTTAATTATTTTATCAAAATACAGGTAATGTTAAATATCCAAAAAAAATAGCTCGTTTTATTTAGTCAATTATTTTATATGATTATTTTAATACTATAAATCATCACGCGCAAACGCCGGTAACGCCGCTCTGATTTAGTACGCTCCGGTCTTCCCAACGATAGGACGTATCACTTTTTCCCGCCACAGCCCGCGTACGTGTTAATTCGCACCGATAGCATAAGCTAGGGTTGCCAAGTGTCCCGATTTGTGCGGGATTTGTCCCGATCAATGATGATTTAGGCTTCAGTGTGTTTTTCGCTTGCGGCGCGACAACAGCGCCGCCACAATTCAATCGGCAGTTTTTATTGTAACAAACCCTTCCGTAACGGCCTTCTACAGCAGATCTACGAACAGAATCCCAGGAGTCATCAGTAAATATTACAGTAGTATCATCTACATAGAAGATTTTGATAAATCGTATTTCATACCCTGTTACGGCCTGAAGTTACCGTGACAAAGGTCGTTGAACTAGGGCACACCTGTAGTCCAACTCGATGAGTAACAGAAGGTCGGGCCCAAAATGGCCTGTGGATAATTAAACTATAACGGCTGACAAAGAAGCAAGCAATACTTACCGATTACCGGAGGTAGGGTTAAGCACAGGGCATAGTCAGGTGAAAAGTGATGTGTAAGTGGTGTGCAGTATTGTATTCAATGTGTAACCTGACATCCCCGCTGATCCTGGACAGCAGATCCCAAGGCGTTGCCTCTCTCCAAATGTGGGATCCATCCAAGGGGCGTACACCAATGGAAAACTTCCGCTTCTATTTTCACTATATTAGTTTATCACTTTATTGTACATTTAGTTAACTTCAAGTTCAACCAAACCAACGTTAATCGACGTTAAACAGGCCTGCACAACTCAAGGAAGTTTAGTCAAAGTTAAATGTCCCAGGCTCACGTAGCACAAAACTACTAACTCGATGCAATTAACGGCATAAAAGTTCCTTTAATCACTCCAAACTCCAATTAGTCCTCTTGTCACGTAACACGTTCAAAACAGACAACTAAATTCGAGGCGGTCTAGACTGCCGCGCGCAACCGTATACAGTCACAAACAATACTCAAGCTATTATAACAATAATTATCTAATATGGCCTCGTTGTCACGAAAACAAATTAAGATCAGACTGTAATAGGCTTGCAACGTATAATCGACCCGGGATTCGCTTAAATAAACTCAAGAATAAGCCTCGTTGTCACGTATATTAACGACTAAAAACAACACCATCGAGGCCGTCTATAAGTGACGCAAAAATTATATCAAACTGGCGACCTCTAAATCGACCCAGGAGATTACGTAACACGCGACTTTCAACTGGCGCGGTTTCACCGATCAAGGCTTTCGGCCGACTGCCGCGCGGCGACTGCATGCCCATAGCAAGCGCCTCTCTCCCCGCAACGCTAACCGGTTCCCCGCTCGAGATGCGCGTACGCAAACTACAAATGACACAACAATCGGGCGTGAACAAACCCCCGTCCCGGACATAAGGGCCTATGTCCGCGAGTAAATTGGCAACCGGGATAGGGTAACGACACGATGCAAGACCGAATCTTCAACCAAGACCTCGGCCACTAACGCGACGGAGATGCGCTCTTGCAACCCCAACCACCGCCTCAAATCACCGCCCCAGCGTGGGCAAGCCGGAGAGTCGAATTTCCCCTGGATGGGCACGTTGTGGGACTGTTGCAGGACAGAAATTCGAAGACCTGCTTCAAATATCTATCCGTGCCCCTACAATCCGTTCCGCAGTCCGGCCGAATCCGGTCCGGCAAACCGCGACGCGATAAGAAACGGCCCAGCGTGGCCACAAAGGCTTCAGTGCTGAGGGCACTTACAAGTTGAACGAAATGAACGGCCTTAGTGGCGAGGCACACGATAACGCACCGATAGGCCTTATGTGAACGCGCGTTACGTAGGTTAGAGGACTTGACGAGGAAGGGGCCAGCAAAGTCGGTTCCGACTTGAATGGTCGAATGGCCCTGAAGAGGTCGGGTGGTAAGTCACTCATCATCGGCTCAGGTATGGTGGCCCTCAATCTACAACAAGGTATGTTCCCAAAAACGACGCTCCGAATAGTGCGTCGGCCAGCCAAAATCCAAAACTCCAGCTACCATTAGCTGCATTCTGATCATGATGGTGAGTTACCCGCAACCGAAGCACAATAATAAAGCACAAGAGAAAAAAAAACAAAAACGAAAACAAAAGGGACAGATTTTAAGAGCTACATCGAAAAAATGTAAAATGTCATAAACTCTGACAGTAAGCTCAACTAACAATCTCTCAACAAATAACGTTGAATGAATGTAACGCTCGATGCGCATTGATCAAAAGCAAAACAGATAAATTAAGTAAACGATAAAGATAACCATATTCCATTATTAGAGTATAATAAAAAATAGTACAAATAGCTACTCAATTTCAATTTTCTTTTCAACAAAGCAAACATAATGATCAAAATTTTTTTAAACATTTACAAAAACACATATACGCATTCAAGAGCATTTCAAATTCCCTCTTTTACTCAAAACCGCTACGACACCCCGACTGGTTGTGGGAGGGACCCCCTCCAAAACCTTCGGCACGGTGGCCGGCAGGAGAGCAACGAGCGTCGCCCGACAGAGGGCGTGGCTGAACGCCCCCGCCCGTGGGGGATGAGACCCGGCAGAGCCCCGAGAGGAAGCTCCGTTCGCACCCAGGCATGGTGATTGCCCTGGCAGTGCGGACAGGGCCGCTGGTGCGGGCAGCCTCGTTGGAGGTGCCTTTCCAAACATGAGTAGCACCAGCGGCGCTCCTTGGCGATGGTTCGTCTCGCTGGGACCGGCTTACCTAATAATTTAGGGCACGACGTCACCCGGTGATCGGATGCTCGACAATAGGAGCAGGGGGGCGCCTTCCTGGCCACTAGGCCACTATAAGAAGGCAGAGGGCGGCGCCCTCCCGCGGGAGCTCCGCTCGGTCTGTGGGGGGTTGACGACGATTTGCCCGGGGGATTCTGCCTCTCTCTGGGCACGGCTCGGTTGGCAGTCTGTAGGTCGTCGACGGTGCCCGCTGCGTTTTCGATCTGCCTGCACTGCTCCTCCAGGAACCGCAGCAGATCCCTGAAGGGCGGAATAAAGGAGGCGCCGTCCCCGCCGTACCTCTCCTCGAAGTGGAACCGAAGATCGAGGGGCAGGCGGGACAGCACAATATGGAGCAGCAAAAAGGACCATTCGTCCACCGGTAAATCCAGCCGCCTCAAAGAATTGCAGGCCACCAAGACTGGATTTACGAGGTCCGGCCGTAGTCTGGCCCGGTCCTTAAGCAGCGGGAGGTTTAACAGCTGCTTGACGTGTTCGTCCGCGATTCGCCGTACGTTGGCGTACCTTCCGGCGAGGAGGTCCCGAGCGGTCTGGTAGGCGTCGTCCGACAATTTCAAATGGCCGACGACGCCCAGGGCCTCCCCCTCCAGTGAGGCCAGGAGGTAAGCCATCTTCTGGCTTGGTGTCAAGTCCCTCCGGGCGTCCACTAGGCTATCAAACAGTCCCACAAAGGTCAGCCATTCGGAGAGGACCCCGGAGAAACTTGGCAGGTCCAGAGTTGGGAGTCGTCCCAACAGCTCCGGCTGAGTAGGCTGCTTCAAAATTGCTTTAAAATTCGTATTGTAAAGCACCCGAAACGTCGGGTGGTAAGTCAAAATTTAACCTAAGCTGTTCGGCCTTGATTAGGAATCAAAACGCAGATGCGTTGTTACCTCTGAGTATTTATTTAGTACTAAGATGAAAGGCCTCGCTTCCAGTAAAAAAAGAGTCTCCGGACCTCTACACTCACCATATGAAACACAGCAGTATTAAGCTGGTACTCCGTGAGAGGGTGGTCCTTCCCCAGTCGGGCCGACCCATTCAAGCTAC
Organism: Parnassius apollo; assembly: GCA_907164705.1. Taxonomy (NCBI): domain Eukaryota; kingdom Metazoa; phylum Arthropoda; class Insecta; order Lepidoptera; family Papilionidae; genus Parnassius; species Parnassius apollo. Next base: position 10,288,035 of record CAJQZP010001172.1, on the reverse strand, counting down.
CACCATAATATAGCTGCAGCATGGGTCTACCACATATAAAATAATTTGAAAAGCGATATGGCTTTGTAAAAGGCTGATCTACAACTATCCAGCATATAACTAGCTCCGAAGTATGGTCTCGTTGATCCAAAACGGACTTACTATAAATACTTGCCAGAACCTGTGCTTTGTGTAATAACAACGCCACTCTCTACCCGGGATCTTCACACACAGGAATATTTTTACGAATATAAACCTGGTGTTATGTTGATGTAAAAGGCGCAATAAGATATTTCTGGTCGACATTACGATTCTGTATGTGTAGAGCTGGAGAAAGCTAAAACAGGTTACACAACAAAATATCTGGACCAGGCTACCAGGCTCACAGAGGTGACTGATATGTGGGGTCGTATGGCGTTTAAAATTGTTCCGGTAGTCATCCCTGCAAACAGGTTAACCCCAGTCAGCCGTATTCGTATTTATGTTTAGGTATGGTGTATTATGTTTTTACACATTTTTGTAAGTATAAGTATTGGCATCCCATAATAAAAGTGTCCTCCCTCCATACCGAATTTCAATGTCTAAGTGGCCAATCTCAGCAGAGACTAGCCATCTCACCAGGACAGCATTGTAGTGGACGAGTGTTGGCGCAAGTACAGGTGCACTTTATTCCCTCACTATCATAGTCCTTTGGGATGGTAATCTGACCCAACCAGAGAAATTAGGCGAAGGATCAAAGGTTTTATGTGTTTTCCGCAGCACGGGATAAACCCCACCAATTTCCTGACTGTGGAACTACTGAGAATTTCTCGACAGAAAAACCCAATAACAATAACTGAATTTAGTCCATTATTCGTACCCGGGACTCATGTAGTTCAGTAGTCACAATTACGACCACAAGACTAACAAGGCAGTCAGCCACATATACTCACTGCCACACAGCGGACCAAATTACCATGTGTACACGCATGTTTCTAGTGTGTTCTCTTTCATTAATATGCTTGGCTGGCTGGTGATTTGGCGATTATAGTACCTACAGACATATCACACCTTTAATGCTGCTGCTTGTTGCTGTTCTGGGTGTTTTGAGCCTAGTGAAAATGATCAATAGTTATAGAGTATGTATTAGAAGTCAAGATCTTTCAGGTGATTCCCGTAATAGCCTCCAACAACACCCACAGAACCAAAAGAGGTGATTGACTCTTACACTCCGTACACATGGCATCTAGTTATTGTTTATTTACATTAAGGATATTATTTTCTTTATATATATTATGTGAACTTGCTCTTGCATAATCAATTCAACAGTCACAAAAATATATGTCAAAAAACAAGTTGAACATAAAATCATACTACCCTCAAAGTATTTTCTTTTAGTCATAATATTTTGTGTAAAACATAATGAAAATATTTAAAAAATAAATACATTTGAAATCAACAAAAACTTTCAAATATTATGTAGCACATTTATTTAATCTTCTTTTTCACTACATGCAATTGGGTGGAAACATGTTGGACAGCTACCGGTAGCAACTCCAAATGTTGGGGGACGACCTCCAGTGCAAGCTACAAGCCACTAAAATAAATAAAATAAAAATGATAAAACATTTATATTAATATGAAATAAAAAACTGAAAAATAAAAAACTATTCAAAAACCTCATATAAGCAACTTCTATGAAAGAAAACACCACAGGCAGTGTTCTGACACAGTGGCTGGGGTACACCTGGATAATCTGGCAATTCATTACATAAACAAATTCCACATATTTGTTTATCCTCTTCTGATGAAATATCATATTTTGGTGGATTCACTTCATGTACTGCTGATGACAGATTAGACAAATCTAAAAAAATATGAGGAATAAATATGTTGCTGTATTTAATATATGTATGAAATTACAAAACAACATAATACCAAATATGATCATGATATTGTCAACAATGTCCTTATCATGATCCCAAGTCAAAAGGCCCGACTGCAATTTGTCATGCCAAAATTCTGAGTGACCAATGAGGTAAATATTCGTTACTTTTCCATCTGGAGTTACATTAACATGGAGCCATGTCCTATTATCTGTTAAAATGCATTATAAAGTACCTGTTACAACAGTTGTTTCTTCAACTTCAAATGCTAAATAGTGATATCAAAAAACAAACCGAGATATATTTTTCTGTAGTCATCTTTAAAGGTAGGTTTCAAGGGTTCTACAACAGAACAAAACTGATCAATACGCTCTAACTCCCTAAAATAATTACTAAGACTATTCACATGATCTCTAAAAATGTGTAAAATTTCATTTATGGAGTTATAAACCTTGTCTTGATATGGTGAATGAGGTAAATTAACTGAGGTAATCACATATTTTCGTAGACCTTTATATTTCAAATTAATTTCATGTTCTCTCACACCATCTTCATCTATAATGACAATTTTAAGTTCTGTTAATGTTTTACCGAAATAAACAGTAACATTTGGTAGAGATTCAACTTGTTTTATTTCTTCAAAATAATTTCTATTAATAATATTCAGATCAATCGATTCCTTACTATAATTATTCATATAATTTTTGTCTGAAAATAAGTTTTTTAAACTGAGTAGTAGATCAGTTAGACTTGAGTATTTTTCTTTAGAAAAAACCTTCTGCAGGTCTACTATCCTATCCATAATGTACGTACTACTTTATAATTTACTTTATCAATGTTCGAATCAGTTCCACCAAATACTTATAAAATCTTGGGTTTTCTACAGTAATTGGTTCCACCAGTTTTGAGTTTTTAGATTAATAAATATGTAGCAAGCTAGTTTTACATTCAAATCAAAATCTAATATATAGTGATCTGTGATCAAAATTCAAATCACAGAACCATAGATAAATAAATATGTAGAAAGCTGCACAGAACATTATGCATTATACACCGTATACACAGAAACCTATAGACTAATGATCAGCATGGCCTCGAGTGAGAAAGAACGATAACGAATTTTTAGGTTATACAATAATCTTTATGACTTTTAAACACATTTAGATAAAAAGTTAAATTGTTCTAAGAACTGAACTGAACAAGATTCACCAATCTTAAGCTCACAAAACACTTTTTTCTCACTTAAACCAACTTGTAAACTCCTTAAATTGCACGCTGTTAAAGTTGTTTAGCAAACTGTAGACTTTGCTAAGCAAAAAAACCGGCACGGAGAAAGGGACAAACAATCACACCGCTCTATCTCATTTCTATGCAAGACGTATGCATAAATTTATCCTTTACGTGTGCGAATGCGAAAGAAGACAAGTCAATTTCAAAGAAAACAAGAAAAGAAGTCAATTTGTCAATAGGTTTCTCTGTCTACGGTATACACCGAGAACTACGGTGTACACAGAACCGTGAACAATATACACAGATTACATTTACCCACAGATAACTATATACTAGTCAGAGACATTCACCCTGAACAATATATGACAATATATATACCACAAACTAAATATAAACATATACCACATAGGGATGTTCGATGGTCATCGAAGTTAAAAATTAAAACAACAATGTTGCCACATGTCAAACATCGAAGTCAATGAACCAATAATTGACTAATAAGAACTTGTGAACAATACAAACCCGCGAAATCAATATGAACTAAATATTTCCTCTCACATTAAAGGGTTAAAATTTTTGAATAATTCAGGATTCCTAAACGCATCGATCACCTAAAAATATCATAATAATGTGTCAAACTCACTATCTAATGTGAACTGTAATGTCACAGTTGTCACTGCTTTTGCTTTGTTATTCTGTGGTGTCGTTGTCGGTTGTCACCTATGGTTCATAAAAGATAGCTTGATCTCTGCGACAGCTGTCAGTAAAAATCACGCCTATGAAGTCCTGAATTTCTTAGTAGTACAGACAGTACCTGTCAATGTCATACTTTATGGGCATTCACTAATTAGGTCGGCATGCCCATAAAGTATGACATTGACAGGTACTGTCTGTACTACTAAGAAATTCAGGACTTCATAGGCGTGATTTTACTGACATCTGTCGCAGAGATCAAGCTATCTTCTATGAACTATAATAACTATTCTACGTAAATTGATATTCAAATTAAGCCGCTGATAGATAATTTGAAATGTATCTACACAATTCAATTATATTGTGCTGTTTTTTAAGCTATAAATAACAAATGAACTAGACATTTGTTAACTTTTTTTATTACTGTTTGACACTAAATTTTTATTAATTTCTCTTTACATTAATAATAATTTTACAATAATAATAAATCATAAACAACACTACTAATTTTGTATTCATCTAATTTTAACCTACTAAATAGGTACATGTGCCATAACATCGATAAAGGCCAACATCGATGTTTTGAGTAGGATAATCATTGAACATCGATGTTGTTATCGATACCAACATCGATGTTTCTGCAACATCGATCATCCCTAATACCACAAACTATGAAAAATTATATAATAAGATTATAAACGTAATACGTAGACAGAGAAACCTTAGGTTTCTAGGTAGGGATAAATTTATTAAGAGAGGGTTAAAAAGCATCATTTTATATAATTATGATCAATAAGGTGTAAAGGGATAATAACTTCTTCAATGTTACTTGAACACTCACTGTCACTATCACTTTCGTCACTGTCCATGGAGGTTAGAATGCCAACCCTCAATAAAAAGCGATTGCTTACTTCATTTATTATTTTATTTTTCATATTCAATTTTTATACCATCTGAGCTCTTTTTTTTCCAAATCTCTTCGCTTATTGAGCTTAACGTTTCTTTTATAAGGGATTCCACTTGATCATCTCTCTGGCCCACTTTTTTCTCTTCGAACAGTCTCTTCATAACACTCCATATTAGCTCAATTGAATTTAAATCTGCAAGATATGGGGGCAGTCGCAAAACATTATGACCATGTGATTTTATTAATTCGTCAGCTTTATATATGGGCCCTGGTTTATTTATTTCTATTAATTCACATAAAATGTTTTTGGCAAAATTTGGTGAAAACAACAGTGCCTTGTTATAAAGCAACTCTACCATATCTATTTTGAGGCTTGCCATATTAGGGCTTTTATTTATTTGTACTTTATCATATGGTGCACTGTCCATCACAATCACACAATTAGGTAGCAGCTGTATCTGTTCGTTCCACTAACATTTTTCGTTTTGATTGACACTTTTTGTATTTATATCCGAGTCGTTTTAATATATTCCATAGTGTAGTACGCCCACTTTCAAAATTTTTTTTCATCTAGCAATTCGACAAGTAATTTGTTTAACGTAGCAATTTTTTTTGTACAGCGTAAAATGACATAATTTTTTGTTGTGTTGCACCAGCACCAGTATTATCGATTTTGATCTTTGTATCGCGATTTATGGTTCATAAATGATAGCTTGATCTCTGCGACAGCTGTCAGTAAAATTCACGCCTATGAAGTCCTGAATTTCTTAGTGGTACATACAGTACCTGTCAATGTCATACTTTATGGGCATGCACTAATTAGGTCGGTATGCCCGTAAAGTATGACATTGACAGGTACTGTCTGTACTAATAAGAAATTCAGGCCTTCATAGGTGTGATTTTACTGACAGCTGTCGCAGAGATCAAGCTATCTTTTATGAACTAGAAACGTTTTTTTCCAGGTGTTACTTTTGATGGACCAGGCCCACCCATATTTGAAACAGAACTGATCTCTCTTTCTTGTCTCAAAATTCGGGTTACTGTAAATTCGGATACATCTGTAGTCATTAAACAAATGCAATTTTATTTTCTTAGGTAGTTAATAACATTAAAATATTTTAGTAACGTTATTAAAATACATACGTGACGTCACTAAAATATATATACTTCTTTACATACAAATATTTTAATATCATTAAGCGAATTACAATAACAACAGTTAATCTAAATCATTGTAACTGGTCACCCTAAAAACAAACCGGTGATGGCGGCAACTCGGGCACGAATATGTTGCAATGGCAAAGTCAGCTTGTTTTCACCCTTTTCTTGTCACAAAAAGCGTAAATTTGAAGAATAGTTTTCCTTTTAGCACTTTTAACTACTTTCGGAATTTTTAAAACTGAGATTAAATTATTAAAAAGAAAAATAGCACACAGATAGCAACCAATCAAAAAAATTAAGATGGCGACTGAGGAAACAGTGCTACCAATCACTCACGCGTCAAGTTAAGATGAAGGGACTATAGAGAGGATTCAAATTGTTACTCAATAAAAACCATAGATTTAGTCATTGACCTATCATATACTACGTACTCGAGGCGACACTGGATTTACAAAAAAACAGGATTAGGTCTAAAAATATATATCTTAGAAAGAAAATTGCAACGTTAAAAACTATAATGGCGGAGTTACAATCCAAAAAATGAATACATGAGGATAATTTTAATATTTTAAGCAGGCTTGTTGTCGGGCAAAGAGAACTAATTCAAAGACAAAACCAAAAAATCAAAACCGGAAAAATTATAAAAAAGTTACTCTCCGGCTTTAAAAAGTTTAGCATTAACATAAATTTTTTATTCTACCCAAGTTTACTAATATGTCAGAAAACTTTCAATAACTGCTTGCCACCTATACGAACATTAGCGAAATGGTATTAATGCACGGATCATGGATGAATTTGAGTATTCAACCAACAGTTTAACAGATAACAGTACAAAAACTCTCCACAGCGAGTAGCTAGAGGCTATGAAATGAACTTAGCAGTTGTCGACAGAGTGAAGTGTGCCGAGTAGAAAAATTTAATATTTGTGGCGACTAGAGTAGTTGATGTAACTGCAGTATTTAAAATATGGAGTGTAGAAGCAAGGAGTACTAACTCCCATAGTAGAATAGTTGAAAAAGTGGTCATCTATTAGCAGTAAATAACAGCTCAAAAACTCTCCACAACAGCGCTGGAGTAGCTACTGGAATGAAATGAACTTAGAAGTTGTCGGCGGTTTAAGTGTGCTGCTAAACTCCTCGAAAAAGTCGTCTATCCCACTAATATTTTTCAGTGCGTTCTTTAACGTATACCCCGTAGTTATAGTGGCGCCATCATTATTTAACGGTTTTCTATGGACACTTTTTAATACACAGTCTGTACCCCTTACTTCTACACTCCATAATTTAAAACCTCAACTATTTACTTTGTCTTAAATAATTTAGTAAATATAACCTAGAAATAGTCGCCGTAAAAAACGTTAAGAGTGAATTTGAAAATAAAAATTTTGAAAACAAAATAATTATTATAAAAAGAATTATGGTGAAAGTGTGTGCAATAAAAATTATAAAAAGTTTGTGATAGTGGTGATATGCGGTCCACTATTAACAGAGTTCGAGTGGTTTAGTGGTGGAGAAATGAAACTACTTTTTTGATGTGCAGACAAATGGTGTATGGAGTATGGAATGTATTTTTACGTCAACCTTGCCTATATTTATATGTCCGGCTACGTCGTTAGTTTACCAATGATAACAATTTTTATTTGCCTAGCCAATTACAATTCTTCCATTATGACCAATAAAGATTAATCAAAATACAACTATTATGTGCGTTCCATTTGCCGGCGTGAGACTCGTGTATATCTTCTCGTAGCTACGTCGCTGGACTGGGCTATAAAAGTTGTGCAGACCGGCGCGCGCGTAGTCGGCGAGCGGCGTGGGACACAGCTCCGGAACAGCAAGAAGAAGCGAGCTGCGGCGTTGAAGAAACGGCTCAAAAATGGTCGACGGATACATGACGATAGCGGCGTGTGAAGACGATGTGGCGCTGAATGATATTAGCAGCTGTTTCCTGTTTCTTTATTAGAACGTTAAATATATACGTCAAATTATCTCGCATCGATATGCAGCCCGCAGTATTTCAGTAGCCGGGGATAATTAGAAAATAAATGTTTTCTTCGCCTTCTGTGTTATGGTAGCAGCAGGGTATATATATATATATATATATATATATATATATATATATATATATATATATATATATATATATATATATATATATATAACGGGTGTCCGGTGGCAGAATTAGGATTTAAATTTCGAACTGTTTTCGAACCGTTAGCGGAGGGGCGGGCGGGGGGGGTCACGTTCGATTCGTCATTCGTGCGGGTTCCTTAGTCACGATGTCGCAGTGGACGGGTGAACAACGTGCGTTCGCAATCGAAGCTTATTTTAAAGCAAACGATTCCTGTGCTATTGCTCGTCGAAGATTTTGTTCGCGGTACAATATCCGACGGTTACGTGATGCGCCAAGCGAAAATTTGATTCGATTGTGGGTGCGGAGGTTCAGAAAAACAAGTTCAGCAGCAAATAATCCGCGGCCGGGATCCAGCAGAACGTCGAGGACTGATGACAACATCGAACTTGTCGCAAACAGTTTACGCGATAACCCGCGACAGTCCGTGCGTAAGAGAGCGGCTGCTCTAGGGCTCCCAAAAACGATTGTGCACGAAATATTGAAAAAGGACCTTAAACTTCACCCCTTTAAAATTCAAATTGTGCAAGCGCTTAAGCCTAATGATTACAATTGGCGCAAAAGTTTCTGCGAAACAATGTTGCAGCGATTTCGTACAGTGAACACAATCTTTTGGAGCGATGAAGCCCATTTTCATTTAAATGGAAGTGTAAATAAACAGAACTGCCGTTATTGGTCACCTAAAGGACAGAACCCGCGATTGAAACATCAACAGCCACTTCACAGTCCCAAAGTGACGGTTTGGTGTGCATTGTCAAGCAGAGGAATAATCGGACCCTATTTTTTTGAAAATCGTCAAGGACAAGCCATTACTGTAACCGGCGTTTCTTATCGGCGAATGCTTAACGATTTTTTCCTGCCAATATTAAGAGAACATCCTGCCTACAGTTCACAGACATGGTTTCAGCAAGATGGCGCCACGCCTCACACTGCTAGAGAGACCATGGCGCTTCTTCGTGATTTGTTCCCTAACAAATTGATAAGCCGTTTTGCTGACATCCCCTGGCCACCCAGGTCGCCGGATCTTACCCCCATGGACTTTTTTCTGTGGGGGTACCTCAAAAGTAAAGTTTATGAAACCGCCCCACCGACCATCTCAGCATTAAAAGAAAATATCGTTCGCGAGGTTAATGGCATCCCGACGTCCCTTCTCCAGCGAGTGGCGCGCAATACTGAAGCCAGATTCCAAGAGTGTGTCCGACGTGATGGTCAACATTTAGACGAAATAATTTTTAAGAAATAAAACCCGCACTTCCCTTCTTTGTTATAGTCATTGAAATAAAAAAAAATATTTTGCAGTTTTTTTATTATTTAATTTTGAAATCCTAATTCTGCCACCGGACACCCGGTATATATATATATTATAGAAGAGGGGGGCAAACGAGCCTGCAGCTCACCTGATGTTAAGTGACTACCGCCGCCCATGATCAACCGCAACACCAGGGGAATTGCAGGTGCGTTGCCGGCCCTTTAGAAAGGAGTACGCTCTTTTCTTGAAGGTTCCCAGGTCGTATCGGTCCGGAAAAATCTCTGGTGGTAAACTATTCCACAGAGAGGTTGTACGCGGAAGAAAACTCCTCTTGAAACTTACAGTGGTGGACCGCCAAGCATCCAGATGATGTGGATGGTATCGCGACGTTTGCCGCGTAGTGCGTTCACGAAATTTGGCGGCTGGGATTAATCCGAACAATTCCTCAGAGCACTCTCCATGGTATATGCGAAATAAAATGCAAAGAGATGCAACATCTCTTCGCAGTGCCAGTGAATCGAGCCGATCGGAAAACACTCGGTCGTCGACGATTCGAGCCGCTCTGCGCTGGATGCGGTCAAGTGGAAGGAGCTGGTACTGGGGAGCCCCAGCCCAGAGATGGGAATAGTATTCCATGTGCAGCCGAACCTGCGCCTTGTAAAGTTGCAGGCGGAGTGCCGGCATGAAATACTGTCCCGTTCTGCTGAGCACGCCAAACTTTTTAGAGGCCAATTTGGCCTTCTCTTCCAAGTGACCATGAAACTGCACGTCACTCGATATGTCGACGCCGAGGATTCCGATACTGGCTGAGGCAACAAGGGGAGTGCCTTGAAACTGAGAAGATACGACAAAGGGGTTCTTTTTAGCGGTTAACGCGCAAACTTGTGTCTTCTGGGGGTTAAACTGGATTAGATTTAGTCGCCCCCAATCCGAGACTCTGTTCAGCAAAGACTCGACTTCAGACACAAGTTTGTCCCGGCACTCGGAGACGTTTTCCCGAGAAATATTGGCTCGGCCGGTGTAAAGAGCATCACCAGTGCTGTCATCTGCATAGCAATGAATGTTACAGGTTTGCAACATATCATCGATATACAGAAGAAACAGCGTTGGCGATAGCACGCAGCCTTGTGGAACACCAGCATTAATAGGCTTGCAATCGGAGCTTGCACCGTCTACAACGACCTTGATGCCCCGATCTGCACAGAAAGCTGGTGATCCAATCGCACAATTTCTCGGGAAGCCCATAGGAAGGGAGCTTCGAAAGAAGCGCTATATATTATTTAGGGTTGATTAGCCTGGCTGCTACATCACTCTCCCCCTAGCGAAAGTGTACCGGAGGCCTGACAACTCGCCCGTATCTCATAATTTTTAAAATAGGTTTCATCTCGGTTGATGTAGATGATGGATTTTCAAGCTTCCTCGCTGGTGGTTGTGATGATGATGATGAATCCTCTGAAGTTTCCTCGTTAATAATATAAGCAGGTTTTAGTCAGTCGATCGATATAATTGTAGATTTCCTTCCGGGTATTTGTAATTTAAAAGTCTTGCTATTTCGCTCTAATACTTTATACGGTCCATCGTAGGTAGGTTGAAATTGTTTTTTCACTGCGTCCTTTCTTACAAAAACTTGCTTGCATGTTTTCAAATCTTGATTGAGTTGATAGATGAATGAATACTGATTTATGATTTCCGTGTGATGTGCATTATTTCGGCATTATTTCGATTCATTTAGACGATAAGGCTTTGTTGATTGATTCTCGAAGTTGAGTTACAAAATCGTAATCCATTTCTTGATTATTTGACGATGTTGAAGTGAAGAAGTCACACGGTAGTCTTATGTTGCAGCCGTAGGTTAGCTGAGCGGCGCTAAGACTAGAGTCTGCACGCGGTGTTGCTCGTAGCCCAAATAGCACTGTAGGTAGCTCATCAATCCACTTTGTTGAGATAAACGAGTTTTGAGTGCGGTCTTCAATGTACGATGCCATCGTTCGATTATTGCGTTTGATTGAGAATGGTATGCTGTTGTACGTTTCTTCTGTATTCCCATAGTTTGAAGAAGTTTGAGGAATAGGTTGTGGTTGGGCGACGGGCCTAAGGGTTACCGAGTTCCAATTCCCCGGTCGAGCCTTAAGCCTATCACGCGAGATGTTATACTAGATGGACTGTATACGCGGTTGGCTTCTTCTACTTTAACAAAATGACGGCTATAGCATGCGGTTCCTTGACAATGCACTCGTTCTTCCAAAAAAACCTATTGCTTGCCAAGGTTCATTGAAGGAATCCTGCTTGATCACATTAGGAGAAATGAAATTGGGGCGGATTAACTAATAAAACACAAATACTCAAGCAGGCATCGTAATAAGGAAGCGCACTTACCGGGGTGTTACTTCGATGCGGCTTGGACGCTATGTTGCTGCGGTGCGACTTCTGGCGGATCTCCTGGGGTCCCAGGGATGCGGTCCCGGTCGGTGGTGCGATGGAAGAGAGCGGTGCGCGACGATATCTCACTAGGTGAGGCGGTTACTTCTGGAGCTCGACAAGAGTCCTCTAAGACGCGACTGTCCCAGGCGGTGTTCTTCCAACCAGCGGCGCGAAAGCAAGAGAGCGCACGAAGGCTGTGTGCTAGCTTATATTACTTCGGCCCTCCTATCAATGCGTCTCGGTGGGGCGCGCTTCTCATTGTTTGCGAGAGTCACGTGACATTCTAGAACTTTCTTCTTTCCCCTCTCACCCCACCACCCCGGTGTGTCGGGAGGACGATAGGTTATGGAAAGGATAAAACGCTTGGCGAGCATACCCTCGAATAAAATAAAATACGAATGGTTTTCTGCGCAACCATCCCCCCCCGGCTTGAACGGATCATCTTCAAAAATAACTAAAACAACTAAAGCTAAGATCAAACTAACAAAATAACTAACTAACGCTAAGATTAAACCTAAATTTCGACTACAATTTCTAATCTAAAAAGCTAATTTAAACTACTGAAGGGGCAAAGGGAACAAACGAACAACAGGACGCATGTAAGACCCGGTCGTGGTCCTAACGCGAGCTACCCTAATTACCCCCGTCGGAACCGGGAAAAAACCTCTTCGACAATCCCTAATGGTCAATGGAGAGGCGGCGTATTCTCTTTGGTGAACACAGCCACAGTTCCTACAGTTAAAGGTTCAGTTGCTGTGTTCCATTTTTGTCGAGACTGCAAAGTATGCAAGTATTCCATCCTCCATCGTTTCCAAAACGATTGCACCAACCGGTCTAATAATTTATGGCGTGTGGAAATGCTAAGTTTGTTCTCGTCCATATCTGGGGCGGGAAAATACTTCAAAGGCGTTAAATTCAAAAAATGTGCTGGAGTTAGAGCCAGCAGCTCTGAGGGGTCACTTGGCAACGTACGACAAAGTGGGCGACTATTCATTACGCACTCAATTTGAGCGAGCACAGTACTTAGCTCTTCGAAGGACAAAATTTGATCTCCTATTACTCGGTATAAGTGACTCTTTAGACTCTTAATATTAGTCTCCCAATTGCCCCCAAAATGACTCGCGGCTGGGACGTTCAGAGACCACTCGATGCGGTTCTCGGTTAGAATGTGAGCGAACTCCGAATTATAATACTTGCTGGATAAGAGCTCATGTAGTTCTGATAAAATACGTTTCGCACCGACGTAGTTCGTACCGTTATCCGAATACAATTTACTTACAGGGCCAATCCACCAGGAAAGAAATCTTTTAAATGCACCTATAAAGCCCGCTGTGCTTAGATCACCAACGAGTTCTATATGCACCGCCCGAGTAGTTAGACATACGAAAATGCAGACGTAAGCCTTTGTGGATCTTATACCACGCCCGCAAGTGAGCGTGACCTTAAACGGACCAGCAAAATCAGACCCGGTGTGCGTAAAGGGCTTTACGGATTGTATTACTCGACAAGACCTAAGATCCGCCATTTCCGGAAATGACGGCTTGGGGCGTACACGAAAGCAAGCTATACATCTGTGCACCCGTTGCGGATTAAATTACGTGCGGAAAGAATCCAATAATTCTGACGCAAGATTGACATCAGCAAGTCGGGGCCAGCGTGAGAATTCAATTTATGATGGTAATCAACTAATAAATTTATGATATGGTCTTTACGCGGTAAAACTATAGGGTGCCGTTGGTCGAAACTCAACTGTGAGTTGGACAAGCGTCCGCCTACCCTGACGATTCTATCTTGTAAAATGGCTTAAGGCGTTGAAAGGCGCGACTACAAATTCTATTCGATTGTAACCTTGTAAATTTCTCGGAAAAATGTGCACGTTGAAGTTCACGCAATAATAGCAACTCGGCGTAGTTTTAATCGGACGCTACGATATACGAACGTCGCGGTAAAACCTTCGCGAATCGACAAACGTAAATCACGCAACGCAATAATTTCGACCAAGAGGACAAACGGTTCGCCAAAACAATGAATGGAGAAACCTCGCTCGAAACGCTCGCTACCAGAGCGTGCCTCTTCTCTTCCGGCGGTTGTGACACTGACGAAGGGTCGAAATCGGTTATTGGCCATTGCGAGGGTTCCAAGTGAACCCAAGAAGGTCCGTGGAACCAAAGCGGATGGTCCATTATTTGCATTGGGGTGAGTCCACGGGATAGACAATCGGCAGGGTTTTCCGCACCGGACACGTGATAAAAGTTCCGCGTTCCTAACTCGTCTTGGATCTTGGCCACTCGGTTCGCGACAAACATATCCCAACGGTGGGGTGAAGAATGAACACAACATAAAGCGACGGTTGAGTCGGAAAAGGCAAATATCCTTTCTATGTGAACTCTGTCATTACATGCGCTAATAACTGCGGTGATAAGCTTGGTGAGGACTAATATCGCGCAAATCTCTAAGCGCGCCAGAAAGACAACCTTACGGGGGGAGACTCTTGACTTAGAGCTAATGAGGCTAATCGAATTTCTACCATTATTCTGGACGTGGAAATATACAACGCCCCCGTAAGCCTTCTCGCTGGCGTCTGCAAACCCAACGACCGTGATGACGCTATTTCTATCGACGTTTATATGACGTGGTATTTTAATTTCTCTTAGTAAAGGGAGTTCCTCTCTAAAACGCTGCCACAACCGAAAAATGCTGTCAGGCGGCAAGTCATCCCAATCGCATTCACATAACCAAAGTTGTTTAATCAAAAGCTTAGCGTATAGTACCACCGGAGAAACGAAACCCATGACATCCCATAATCTAGCAACGCATGACAGTATTGTGCGCTTTGTGCATGTTTCTACGGGCGGGTTTACCTTAAGGCTAAACACATCGGATCAGAATCGTCGAATTCCTTCATCGCCGAAAGACGGTGTGAAGTGGATTGTGTTACGCGAATTACTAGTCCACTTGACAAGATCGCATTAACCCGATTTCATGAGCTTTGTAACCTCGGCGGTGGTTAGGGTGGCTTCCTCCACGCTATCGACCGAGTACACAAAATCATCCATATATAATCCACTTTCAATTGCCCTCTTAGCTTTAGGATAAGAGGGACCTTCATCGTAGGCGAGCTGTCTCACCGTGCGTAACGTATGAAATGGGCTCGACTTTAAACCAAAGCAAACACGGTTAAATTCAAACACCATTAGAGGTTCTTTTGGGTTGAAACGATATAAAATGAGTTGGAATCGACGGTCGCATTCATGGACTCCTATGCAAAGAAACATTTGGCGAATATCGGCGGATAGTGCTATACTAAACAAACGAAAATTTGCTATTATATTAAATAAACTGCCCTGTAAATTTTGCCCACTATAGAGGATATCGTTAAGAGAAAGGTGAGTGCAAGTTTTAGCACTAGCGTCGAGCACTACACGTAACTTAGACGTAAGTTTGTCTTCCCTAATGACCCCGTGTGTGGTATGAAATACGACGGTGTATCTTCGTAGTTATCTAATTTCGGAGCCACAAGTGATAAGTAACCTTCCCTTATATATTCGTTAATGACGCCGTCATAAGCTTCCTTTAATTGGGGTGAAGCGAGCATCCTACGCTCCAAACTGTAGAAATGTTTTTCCGCCATTTGACGCGAATTGCCGAGAGATAAAACATCTCCTTTAAAGGGTAGCGCTACACTATATCGACCGTCGCGATCACGAACGGTCGTGCGGACGTAAATTTCCTCGCATAATCTATCATCAGGGATAACTATAGGTGGAACGTTCACCTCCTCCATCTCCCAAAATTTGCGGACTAACGACTCGAGCGGTTCGACAGCCATACAACAATAAGAGGTTGCCGAAATATTATCCATAATAGGGGCAGAGCTAACGATGACATAGCCCAAGACGGTTTCTAGTGCGTAAGGCGCGGTATGTGAGGAGTTGCCCCTGACCTTATTGTGTAACAAAAGATGAGGGAAAAGCGATGCTCCAATGAGCATGTCTATGTTGCCGGGGACAGCGTAGGTATCGTCTGCCAGCGTCAGATTTTCAAAATCAATCATTGCCGAGGTGTCAACCGAAACGGTTGGCAGACGTTCAGTGACTTTATCTACTACTAACGCATTTATATCAAAGTTAACATTACGATCTATCCGAGAATAAAATTTCAAATTTATATATCCCTGGGTAACTTTATTAGTACCTCCGATGCCTTTGACTACGGGACATGAAGGTGTCCTATTTATTGGCAGTCCTAAACGCTGACAACATTGCCGCGTTATAAGGCTACTTTGAGATCCGCTGTCTAGCAATGTACGGACACTTTGCTCGTTTCCACGCGAATCCCTAACTACGATACGGGCTGTACCTAGTAACACAGTTGAAGGAGACTGTGTTCCCACATTCGACAATGAGCACAGAGCGACGTCACCAGGTCGACCGCTAGAATCGTCGACTTTAGTAGGTGTGATTTCCTTGTCCGATTTACTTGACGCAAATATGTTGCTGTTTTCGAAATGTAATAACGTGTGATGTCTGCTGGAGCACTTGTTACACACGGAGCTAGAATTGCATTTAGCAACTAAATGTGCATTCTTCGCTTAGACAATTCAAACATAAGTTGTTCGTCTTTACTATTCTATAACGTTAGTTGGGTGAATGTCTACGAAAGTTCGTACAATTATATAAATTACCGTGTTGTTTATTTTTACATAGAACACAGGCGCTATGGGGCGATACAGGCGCGGCGGTTATGTACATTAGAGACCCTGCGGTTTTAGATGATGGAGTCTGTCTGCGGTCGACACCTTTCTTAACTTCTTGTTTAACGTTCGAGGAGCGCTGTATCACTTTAATTTGGTCTCGAACAAAGGATGCTAATCAATCAAATGAGGGCAACTCAGAACTACGATGCTACATTTCAAACGCATGCACGGTGTCGGGGTCTAGTTTCTTTATTGCATTATGGAGAAACACCACGTTCATAAGGTCATTAAATTGCAGGTTCCTAAGTGCAGCCACTGATGCAACAAATTTATCCAAAAACTTGCTCTAAGCCGGTGATGTTCGCGGATGAAATAGCTTTAAGATCGAATATTTGGTCTAAATATGAAGAGGCTAACATTCGCTTATCTTCATATTTGTCCTTAAGTGTTTCAAATATTATTGAATAATTGTTTGCTGTTGGTGTGAAACCAGAGCAAATTGACTGTGCCCTACCACTCAGTTTACTAATTAAATAATATACGAGTAATTTTTCAGCGTCCGATAACGATGGATTATTATGTATGTTGTTTTGAAAACTACTAAAGAAGAAGGGCCATGTTTTAATATCGCCATTGAATGCCGGAATATCTATGGGGTGCAACCTGAGTGAGTCACGTGGGCGTACCTGGGCTTCCGGCTTTGCTTCGCTTTGATATGGGGACCGCAAGAGCTTCGCCGTTCTTTTCACGCGACACAACATATCTTCAAATGCTAGAAGCGGCTGATAGTTTACTGTATACTAAGGGTCGATTTGTAATTCCAAATTATTAATTTGGTCTAATATCCTTTTCGTAATCCGTCCGCAAAGAGTCCACCGTTTCGATTACACATAAAAACGTCTCCCGCACTGCTTCTACGTTAATATTCTTTATGTGATCACTTATACACTGTAGTATGTCCCTCTTGGCGTAAAGAGTTTTAAATTTAATTTCATTTCCACTAACTGCCATTTTAAATTACTATAATTAATATTAGATTAATCACAATAATCGCACAACGCTGGAGGATGGACGCAATGTAATACAAACTTTTTTTTTATAGAATAGGCTGACAAACGAGCACACAGTCCACCTGATGGTAAGTGGTTGCTGCGGCCCATAGACATCTACATCTATCTTCCATTACAAATCAAAATGCAGATGCGTTGTCACCCGTGAGGACTGAGATGGAATGCCTCATTTCCAGTAAAAAGGGCCTCCGGTTCCCTACACTCACCTTACGAAATACAGCAGCATTAAGCCACCATTTCACGCTGGTATTCTGTGAGAGCGTGGTTCTTCCCCGGTCGAGCCGACCCATTCGTGCTACAACTATACTACTAATATAACTGCAGCATGGCTCTACCACGTAAAACTACACTATTAATAACAACACTATTGTCTTATCGTGCCGTATTACGTCGTTAAATTGAACACCTTTACAACGAGCCGAGGTGACGCGTGTCGGTCGCTAAACTCACACTGTTTTTTACAAATGTCGGGTAAGCCGAATAAACCGTGCGGAACTAAACTATTTTAGATAAATAAGTCGATTTACTTATGCGAGTAACTAATAAATTTTAAATTTAAACTAAAGAAACACTATTCAAATGAATAATTCTATTTGCGAATAACTAACCAAAGTTTAAATTTAAACTAAACGAACACTATTTAAATGAATAATTCTATTTGCGAATAACTAACCAAAGTTTAAATTTAAACTAAACGAACACTATTTAAATCTATTCAATATTAAATTAGAGTGCATTGTCTAAGGAATTAATCTAGCAATTCCATTAATGAATGGTCGATGAGGCTATGAGCACCAGTCCAAATCCGGCTCGAAGGACCAGAAAATGGTTGGGCGACGGGCCTAAGGGTTACCGAGTTCCAATTCCCCGGTCGAGCAATCATTTTAAAAATTAAGCCTATCACGCGAGATGTTATACTAGATGGACTGTATACGCGGTTGGCTTCTTCTGCTTCAACAAAATGCGGTTCCTTGACAATGCACTCGCTCTTCCAAAAAACCCTATTGCTTGCCAAGGTTCATTGAAGGAATCCTGCTTGATCACATTAGGAGAAATGAAATTGGGCCGGATTAACTAATAAAACACAAATACACAAGCAGGCGTCGTAATAAGGAAGCGCACTTACCGGGGTTTTACTTCGATGCGGCTTGGACGCTTTGTTGCTGCGGTGCGACTTCTGGCGGATCTCCTGGGGCCTCAGGGATGCGGTTCTGGTCGGTGATGCGATGGAAGAGAGCGGTGCGCGACGATATCTCACTAGGGGAGGCGGTTACTTCTGGAGCTCGACTACTCCAGATGGTGCGGTGGAAGACTAGCGGCGCACGTGGGCAAGAGCCCTCTAGGACGCTACTGTCCCAGGCGGTGTTCTTCCAACCAGCGGCACGAAGGCAAGAGAGCGGACGAGGGCTGTGTGCTAGCTTATATTACTTCGGCCCTCCTATCAATGCGTCTCGGTGGGGCGCGCTTCTCATTGGTTGCGAGAGTCACGTGACATTCTAGAACTTTCTTTTTTACCCTCTCACCCCACCACCCCGGTGTGTCGGGAGGACGATAGGTTATGGAAAGGACAAAACGCTTGGCGAGCATACCCTCGAATAAAATAAAATACGAATGGTTTTCCGCGCAACCAGGTTGCTTTCGAAGTTTCTTCCTTGATCCGTTGTGATGGTTTTAGGTGATCCGAAGCGAGTAATCCAATTTTCATAAATTATCTTCGCGACGGATTTAGCTGAAGTATCATCGGTAGGTATTGCTTCTGGCCATCTTGTTGTTCTGTCGATCATTGTTACGAGGTAACGATGTCCTTGCGGTGTAGTAGGTAATGGTCCAACGATGTCAACGTGCAGGTGTTCGAATATCTCCGTAGGTGGAAATGTAGCTATGCTACTTGAAGTATGCCTTTGTATTTTGCATTTTTGGCATTGAATGCATTGCTTCGCCCAGTTGCCAACATCCACTTGCATTGAAGGCCAAAAGAATTTTTTAGTGATGAGTTTTCTTGTTGTTCTAACACGTGGATGACTGATGTTGTGCAGTGCATTAAAGACTTCGCGACGACATTCTTCGGGTAGGTATGGTCGCATGGTTGACGTTGAGGCTTCACAGTAGATAGGTAGATGCGTCATTGGCATTGTAACTTGCTTGATGGACAAGTTACTTTGCTTCGATAGATGTTTTATGTTGTCGCTATCTCTGTCTTTTGCTGCGGCGATCTTATGATAGTCGATTGATGTAGGGCACGTTACACTGTCGATTGGTATGCGACTGAGTGCGTCGGCGACTATGTTGTCCTTTCCACTGATGTGACGTATGTCGGTCGTAAATTCACTTATGAAAATAAGTTGTCTTGCTCGTCGTGGTGTTTCCGATAGCGATGGTTTCTTCGGAAGTACATATGTTAATGGCTTGTGGTCGGTAAAAACGAACGTTTTTCTGAAGTGCTTGATAGCCATGTAAATAGCGAGTAGCTCTCGGTTGAATGTACTGTAGTTACGTTGAGTATCGGAGAACTTCTTCGAAAAATAGCCAAGTGGTTGCCATTTCCCATTGCTGTATTGTTGGAGAACGGCTCCTGCTGAGAGATCGGACGCGTCGCTGAAGATAGCAATGGTTGCTTCGTGTGATGGGTGAGCGAGCAAAGCTGCATCGCAACTTTACAAGCTTCAAATGCATTCGTGGTTTCATCGTTCCATCCGATTGACGTTTTATCTTTTTTTTCGTGTTGTGAAGGTAGGCGTGAAGTGGTGCTTGGATTTCACCGGCTTTAGGAATGTGTTCTCTGTAAAAAATTTATCATCCCAAGAAAACGCCTTAGTTCTTCGATAGTTTTAGGTTTCGCATAATCGATGATTGCTCTTACCTTTTCAGCAGGCGGTTTGATTCCTTCCTTGCTGACGGTGAAACCAAGAAATTGAGCTTCTTGTTGGCCAAATATGCATTTCGAAGGGTTGATTGTGATTCCGTTGTCTTCTAATCGCTGTAACACGGTGCGCAGATGAGTTTCGTGCGTTTCTTTATCAGGGCTTGCAACAAGGAGATCATCAATGAATGCAAAAACGAAATCCAGTCCATGAAGTACTTCTTGTATGAATCTTTGGAAGGTTCGAATTCGAATTATCCCATTGGGGTAATTATTGCTGTCTTCTTTATGTCTTCATCGCGTACTCTTATTTGTTGGTAAGCTCGGTTGAGATCGATGGTGGAGAATATAGTCTTGTCTGACAGTTGATGAGTGAAATCCTTGACTCGCGGTATTGGGTAGCGGTCAGGAGTGGTAATAGAATTCAGTCTTCTGTAATCTCCACAAACTCGTAATTCTCCATTCTTCTTCGGTACAATGTGAAGTGGTGATGACCAAGGGCTTTTGCTTGGACGGCATATTCCTTGCTCGATCATGTTTTCGAATTCCTTTCGAACTTGTTCGTATAGGTGTGGTGCGATTGGACGTGCACGGCAATGAAGTGGTGGTCCATTGGTTTCGATGAAATGCTCAACGTCGTTCTTCGGTAACAATTTCATAAAAGTAATTCTTGTGATTCCAGGGTATTCTTCGAGGATCTTGTGATACGATTGTTGAACATCTATGCTTCTTATTGTGGGCAGATTGGTTGCTTGGGCGAAAGACTGAGATGCAAGATTGGTTTTCCCGTCGATGATTCTTCTATTTTTGATGTCGACGATCAACTGGTGATGTTGAAGAAAATCAGCACCGATGATTGGTTTGCTGACTTTAGCGACGATAAATCTCCATTTGAATGGTCGGCGTAGGTTTAAATCCAGTTCCATTGTTTTTTCTCCATATGTAGGAATCACCGTATTGTTTGCTGCATAGAGTTGAAAATCCAGTGGCTTCAACTTCTGCCTTTGTTTCGGCGGTAACACTGAGATATTCGCTCCGGTGTCGATAAGGAAAGTAAGCTTGCTTTTCTTATCGGTGACGAAAAGACGGTAGGACTTTGCTGTTACGCTGGATCCCGTCGCATCAAGCGTATTAGTTAGTTTTCCGGTCGTATTTTTTTATTTTTGAATGTACACGGTGTTGTGCATTTTCTTGCCTCGAACCCGAAACGTCGATGATAGTAGCAGTAAGGGGATCTTGTTCTTGAGCTTGTTCGACTTTTACTTGCAGAGCGGTTGCGACAAAAAGGTGATCTTCGGTGTTGCTGATTGTGCTGGTTGTACTGTTGCTGGTAACAGGTGTGATGCTGGGAAGCTTAAAGCGCGGCGACTTCGAATGATAACTTCCGAATTTCTTCGGGAAGAAACTGGTCCATAATGACGGCTTGATTACACTGATTTTATATATACTGAAGTCTTCCTTGGTATTTTTCCTACTATTCTTGCAGGGATCTTTCTTCTCGGTGTTCGTAACGGGATCTTCCTTCTCGGTGTTCGTAACGGGATCTTCCTTCTCGGTGTTCGTAACGGGGTCTTCCTTCTAGGTGTTCGTAACGGGATC
This sequence comes from Parnassius apollo, assembly GCA_907164705.1. Classification (NCBI taxonomy): domain Eukaryota; kingdom Metazoa; phylum Arthropoda; class Insecta; order Lepidoptera; family Papilionidae; genus Parnassius; species Parnassius apollo. The sequence goes on along the minus strand of CAJQZP010001172.1, from coordinate 10,266,175 downwards.
TTCCCTCTCGGTGTTCGTAACGGGATCTTCCTTCTCGGTGTTCGTAACGGGGTCTTCTTTCTCGGTGTTCGTAACGGGGTCACCACTGTAATAGTGGTGATATGAGGTCCACTATTAACAGACTCCGAGTGGTTTAGTATTGGAGAAATGAAACTACTTTTTTGATGTGCAGACGAATGGTGTATGCAGTATGGAATATATTTTTACGTGAACCCTGCCTATATTTATATGTCCGGCTACATCGTTAGTTTACCAATAATAACATTTTTATTTACCTAGCCAATTACAATTCTTACATTATGACCAATAAAGATTAATCAAAATACAACTATTATGTGCGTTCCATTTGCCGGCGTGAGACTCGTGTATATCTTCTCGTAGCTACGTCGCTGGACTGGGCTATAAAAGTTGTGCAGGCCGGCGCGCGCGTGAAGTCGGCGAGTGGAGTCGACGACACAGCTCCAAAATAGCAAGAAGCGAGCTGCGGCGTTGAAGAAACGGCTCAAAAATGGTCGACGGATGCATGACGATAGCGGCGTGTGAACACGATGAGGCGCTGAATGATACTTGCGGCTGTTTCTTGTTTTTTTATTAGAACGTTAAATATATACGTCAAATTATCTCGCATCGATATGCAGCCCGCAGTATCTCAGTAGCCGGGGATAATTAGAAAATAAATGTTTTCTTCGCCTTCTGTGTTATGGTAGCAGCAGGGTATATATTATTTAGGGTTCATTAGCCTGGCTGCTACAAGTTCTTTAAAATTTACACTCTAGCTACAGTGGTGCCACCCTTATTTAACGCTTTTCTAAGGACACTTTTTTATATAGAGTTTGTTCTCCTTATCTCTACACTCCATATTTACAGGCTATTTTTTTATGTCATCAAAGTAAATGTTACTGCAATGACATTCGATAGCTGTACCGCTGTACCGCTAATTTAACAATGGCTAAAAAGCTGGGTTGAACTTAAAACCCGAAAACTTAAAAACAAGGTTTAAACATCCGGAAACTGGTGCTAATGTCATTATTTATTCAGACCCATGTCATATGATAAAAGTAATAAGAAACGCTTTTCACTTTTATAAAGAATATGTTGATAAAGACGGTAATAATATAAAATGGCAGTCTATATGTAGGTCACTCAATAAGTTTTGAGATGCTCGAAATTTGAAAATGGAACGCACCCGTGTTATATGTTTCTAAAAAGCAAATTTATTTAAAAATAGAACTCCATAAGATAATTTATCAATATTAAAAAAAAGTTTTATTAATTTTCCTGCAACTTCCCGCGCTTCGTTTAAAACGATGGGTCTTAAGCGTGAACATTTGCGCGCTATGATCCATTATGATTTTAAAAATTTGGTTTAACCGAACTATTAAGTGCTAACAACGGTAACAATCAGCATTACGGGACTCAGATCCATCACGCGCAACAAGCTTTAGGTGGTTTGCTGAATTCAAAGGGGGTGAAATTGACCTTAAAGGTGACCAAAGAACCGGGGCCTCGCAAACAGCAGTAATGGCAGAAAATTTATGTACTACTGAAATGTTGGTGCGAGAAGACCTACGAATCACATATACGGACATCGAAAAGATTGTAAGCATTAATTAGGGGAGCATTCATACCATCCTATATCAACATCTTGGGGTGAGGAAGCTTCGTTGTCGATGGATCCCTCGTTTGCTTTCCGAAAGCGAAAAACAGACTCGTCTGGATTGGTGCCATGAAATGCGTCTACGTTTTGAAAACGGGGCATCTAGGCGTGTTTAGGAAATCAGTACTGGTGACAAGACATGGTACCTAAATAAAAGGCAATCATTGGGTCTACTCAGGACAGTTACGACAAAACTGCAGACCTCGCAACGTCGGCAAAAAAATACCATTCAGAGTTGACTGACCCACAATTTTCCAGCATTGACGTCGACAAATGTCCGCTCTGCGAAAAAACTGGATAGTTTTTTCACAGAGCGGGCATTTGTCGACGTCAATGCTGGAAAATTGTAGGTCAGTCAACTCTGAATGGTATACTGCAGTTGCATTACCCAAAGCTTTTCAAGCTGTGCGGGAGAGCAAACCAAAGACGGGCTTCGGGGAATCTCGTTGCATCACAATAACGCCTTTTCACATACCTCCCTTAGAACAAAAGTATTTATTGGGGAATCTGGTGTTGAAACATTAAGTCACCCACCCTACAGTCCTGACTTAGCTCCTTGTGATTTCTTTTTGTTGCCAAGAGTCAAAGAAAATATAAAAGGCAAGTTTTTTTCAAGCGCCGAAGAAGCCGTAGCTGCCTACGAAGAAGCGATTTCCGACCTGTCGAGATCGAGACTGGTAAAAGTGTTTTCAGAGTTGGTTTAGGCGAATGGAACTTTGTATAGAAAGATGAGGATTTTTAAAAGATGTGAGATTCGTTTTACGTAAAAGATTTGAAGCTGAAGAATAGAAAATTTTATATGGTGAGGAGTGTAAAGATAATGAAGGAAAGTTAGCAACCCAGCTTTTTAGTCGATCCGTTGCAAAAGCATTACAATTTTGTAGCCATTCAGATATGGAAGAATTCAATATATCGGATTGTTCTTTTCTTCGGGTTTTTTGACCCTTTTTTTCAGGTATTTAAGTTTTATGTTTAGGTATTTTCATGATTTTTTATGAAATTATCGTTTCATTTAGCTGTACTAACATGATAGATAAAAATAATAACATGATAGATTTTGTTTTTGTCCCATCATCAAAGGTATCCTTAGTACTAATTTCTGTCTACGTTTTCGGGAGCGTTTCACAAACATCCTGTATGCACATATATGATATATATTAGAGATGCCACGAATACTCGCTATATTCGGTATTCGGAATTACTCGACATATTTTTGTTGCTTGTCGAATACCGCTAGTATTATTCGATATTCAGCGAATAGTTGTCTTAAATAAAATTTTAATGAAGACTTAAAAACAATCAAACTTAAATTTTTCTTATACTTACTTATTACGTGAGAACTGCATGCTTAATGGCAACTGGAGCTATGCGATCATCGCCTGGAGCGGCTCTTAATCCACTTCTATGCCTAACGCCCCTTGATCTATATCTAGACAAGGAGGCGAGGGCTAGTTTGTATAGGATTAACGCTCAGGGCGATCTGAGCTTGCTTTCCTACAGATTGAGATCCATGCTCGACTAAGTAACACCGGTCATATGCATGATCTCAGATATCATGCGTCCACTGCACACTTTCGATATAAAGTATATAGTGGAATAACCCTCCAGAGAAAACTGGCTGAATGGCCAGGTTATCTGTGAGGTCGGTAGCCTCATATGGTATACCGATGGGTCTAAAATGGACCTCGACGTAGGCTTTGGAATTTACGGGGAACGCCCGAAATTCAAACTTAGTATGAATTTGGGTAGATTCATATATCTTCCAGGCAGAAATTTCCGCCATACTTCAGTGTGCGGAAATCAATCTGCAAAAACACTACGTCAACCATATAATTTATATACCTAAACTCTGATAGTCAAGCAGCACTGCTAGCGCTGAGATCGAACTTAGTGAACTCGAAGCTATTTGGAGACAGCGTGAACAATCACGGATCACGCGGGTATTGTAGGCAACGAATTTGCCGGCAAACTTACACGGGAGGGCTCACAGTGCACACAATTTGGACCTGAGCCATTTTGTGGAATCTCAAGAATCCTAGCCCGATTGACCCTTGAAACTCTATCACAATAAATCACTTAAGATCTGGTCTGACATACCAGGCTTAAAACATTCTAAAATCTTGATCCAGGATTTTGATCGTAAATTCGCTTCGTAAGCCCTGGGATTAAGTAAAAATAAATTGCGCATTCTTGCAAGAGCCCTAACTGGACACTGTTGCCTTAAAAAGCACATGTCCATCCTGGGTCTAAACAACTCAAGGATGTGTCGGTTCTGTTCCATAACGGAAGAAACGCCACTGCACATCCTAACTGATTGCGGACCCTTAATGCGCAAACGTAATACTAATCTGGGAAACTATCTACTCCACCCAGCAGAAGTGAAATTGCTCACGGCTAAGCAACTCCTTCTATTCATTGAAGACATAGGGCTAAGCAGTGAGGTCACAATAGATCTTTTAGGTCGCAGTGATACTGGTCTCTTTCCTTAAAAATATTGTTAGGTAAAATGTTGAGTTCCAACGAGTTTGAGTATCCTGAATCAGTTTATGTTTAGGCAGTCCGAGTTCGGATTGAATACCTACTTTCAAGTTTTGTATATCCCGAGTGATTGAAATGTGTCACAATGCGGTGGGCACTAGTCAGAATTTCTGTTAGTGGGGGATTGTTTCTTATTGCATTATTTATCACCAGTTGAAGAATATGTATAAAGCAACGCTCTGAAGGAAGTGAAAAACAAATGCATGCCACCCAACCTAAACACAAGTGAAATCGATTGGGCTGGAAATCACCTACAGTATTAAACGCTGAGTTATACAAGACGTGGTATGTCCCGTAAAATAGGTACAAGAAAAGGGTAGCCAGCATTTAAAAATGTACAATCAGTATAATATGATACTGATTTCCTTAACTTCATTGTTTTCTTTTGTCATAACCCTAGATTTTTTTTAGATCACAGTAACATATAAGTGATTGGTAAGTTCAAAACTACTACAAGCGTGATAAATATTATTTGATAACAAAGAAATTATTTTTATACATAATACATAAATACAAAGTTAATATATACGTATAAATACGACTATTTGCAATATTATAAATACAGAAAATGAATCTCAATGCAACGAATATTTTGGGAAAATAGTGGCATTATAGATGTCAAAGTTGCACAGAAACACACGTTACAAGATGAAAGAAATATTAAAAAAAAATATTGAACGAAAAAACACTACCTATACGATATAATTCTTTGGTAAGCAAACAAATCCACAGTAAAGTTATACAACAATATCACCCGCGAGACTTAAAACATCTACCGACGAGAACATATCGACGAATGAGGTGCGCCCGGGTACGGTGAGCCATCATGGTGGCGCGGGGCGCTACAACCCCGGCGCTCTAACTTGTCAAGAAGTTCTTCGGACAGGAATGGGTAGCACACATCTGCATAATTAAATATAGGTAAAATAAGAGTTTGGACAAGCATGAGCTTAGACTTAATAGGATGACTTTCCGCCTTAAATCGATAACCTGCACTTTCCAGTTCAGAGAGCTATCAATATACAGGCCAAGGTTTTTAACAAACTTACTAAATGGAATAATAATATTATGATAATAAATAGGAGGTTACGGATCTAACGTAACCTCCTATTTATCCTATTCTAACGTAACGTGGTCCTTCACTGCTGGCCATATGAGGACGCTCAAGGTCGCTCAGCGAGCTGTGGAGAGGGCTATGCTCGGAGTTTCTCTGCGTGATACACAGAAATGAGGATATCCGCAATAAAACCAGAGTGACCGACATAGCCCAACGAATTAGTAAGCTGAAGTAGCAATGGGCCGGCCATATAGCTCGAAGAACCGATAACCGATGGGGAAGAAAGGTTCTCGAGTGGCAGCCTCGTACCGGTAGGCGTAGTGTAGGGCGACCTCCCACTAGATGGAGTGACGACCTGGTAAGATATGCAGGAAGTCGATGGATGCAGGTGGCTCAGGACCGTGCTTTGTGGCATTACTTGGGGGAGGCCTATGTTCAGCAGTGGACTTGTGAAGGGCTTTAATGATGATGATGAATTATGGATAAATAGGAGGTAAGGAGGAGAAACCTTAGCCAGCAACCTTTTACTACCCACTAATCAAATAAATCGCTTGGCATTTTAATGGATTCACACAGACTCCATAGTGCGAGAACCAATCTTTAATTGTGTTTAAAGTCTGTTTTAATTTGTGAATTCCATTATGTAGATTATCAACGCCACAATTCACATATAGCTGCAGATCATCGGCGTACACATGGTACGAGCAATCAAAATTATGAGTGATGAAGTTTATAACAACTGAGAAGATGATAGGAGATGACTTGCGGTACGCCACATTCAACTTCAGCCTAAGCTGAGGTCATTGCATGCATATACATTACTACCTATCAAATGTCTCCTACTGAATATAGGCCTCCCCATATATTGCCCAAAAGGGGGGCGAGGTGCCATAGTGACTTCTATCAATGATTATACTAGATTAAGGATCAGCAACAAAAATAAGACGCTCAAGTGGCCACGTTTGCACACACGTAAACATCTATATTTCTTACTATGAAATATAGAAAAAAAAAAGTTTAAAAATATTAACAACTTCAGTTTATTATAAACCTTATCACTCAAACATAAAGTTTAAATACCATTGCAAAATATGTTTATTTAAGTTATGGCATCCGACAAAGATACCGCTTGAATATAAAAAGTCATAAGTACACAAATATTAATTCTAAAATGAAACTTAAAGTCTAAGTGATAAAGTTAAAAATATTAAGTATGTTAATTTGTGAAATAATAATGAAAATTTCGTGCTTACTCTATTTTATTCTTGGTATTCATTTCAATGTTCGTTAAAATGGCTATGATTTGACCATACTAATTTGAAATAAGACCACAAAAGTATTTATGGCCTTATTTTCAGGCCGTTTTTGAAGCGCTTATCGGGAATCTAGTAGTATTATTGATCGAAGCATAGTGACCACTCTTGGCAGGCGGGTTTAAACCGAATTTTTTTATTATAAGTCTGTACTACACACACTTCGCCCCCGCGATCTAAGACAGTGGACAGAATGGAAAGAAGGATATCATTATCAACTGTGTTAAAAGCATTGAAAAGTCAACTAACATTGCTATCTTTTTTTAATCCATACCTTTTCTAACGTCTTAAGTGAATTTGACTAAAGTAGCGGATTATAGTTAAACACTGTCTTACAATAGGCAGAAAATTGTTTTCGTTTGATTTTACAGAAAAAAACTACAATGCAAGTATTGCTCCCACAGATGCAGTAATAAAAAAGACTGACTACCTCGTTGGTCCAGAAGTCGTAAACGCGGTTACTGATCATGAGGTCTGGGATTCAAATCATGTGTTGCCTCTCAAAGGTAAAACTTTTATTGCATTATACACACTTTAACACCTATCACTCCTTGCCCGGCAAGAGATCTCCCCTTTTCCCTCGACAGCGAGGACTGCAAGTCCAGTTTTGCTTTCTGCTAAACTCTTCCCCAGATCGCACGTTACAACATAATATACCTTTTCTTCAATGCAATCTTGCACGAAACGCTTTCCCTGTCTCTGATCGGTTCAGATTGGTCCCTTCTTCCACTGTTATATATCGTAATTTTAGTTTCGGCGAAGAAGAGTATTTGACGAGAGTCCAATGCAAATATTTGCAATGCATTTAAAACATAAAAATGCTGGGTGACTCGTTTCAGGTGCCCGTGAATTTAAAAAAGGTGAACCAGACAAATATATGAATAAATTTTACACTCAGACATCATGTCGAATTTTTATTTTATTTTAATTAATTATTCAGTTGCATTTATTTGCTAAAAGTGTTTGCTGATTGAGCATTCCATCTAACTCTTAATCATTATTAAATAAAATAACTTGTACTTAGTGGTAAACTGCAATATACCACACAAAAGTCAATGACTACATATATGAAATGTATCCTTTATATTTGAAATATGTGCAGTCTATTTCTGTAGCAAATTATTAATTTGGAAACATACAAGTTAAACAAACGAGAGACTAGTACTATCTTCCTGAAGTGGCATCATCATAGGTTTCGCACATGAAAAGTGTATCAAAGGTAAGAAATATTGTTAAAATACAAACAATGAATAAAATTGATTGCCTAATTCATGTAAAATGTAAATTACAAAATTATTATGCATATACAAGTACAGTATCCTCACGCTAATCCGCCGCTAGATTATCCGACAAGTATATGTGCAGTCTATTTCTGTAGAAAATTATTAATTTGGAAACACGACAAGTTAAACAAACGAGAGACTAGTACTATCTTCCTGAAGTGGCATCACCATGGGTTTCGCACATGAAAGGTATATCAAAGGTAAGAAATATTGTTAAAATACAAACAATGAATAACGTCGATTGCCTAATTCATGTAAAATATAAATTACAAAATTATTATGCATATACAAGTACAATACCCTCACGCTAATCCGTCGCTAGATTATCCGACAAGTACTATAATTAGCCGTTTTTTGGACTGGACATTGGTCCTGATTAAACTCTGTAATCCGCCACTGAAAGTCTTCGACTCGATATTAGCTCTCTTTCATGCGTAGGACAAACAAAATTCTATATTCCGCCGCACGGTGCTAAGCAACCGGGTCTTTAGTACGCCCAGACTAAATAGTGTTATTTAGCCGGACAACTCATCAGACGAAGAGGTCATGTTTCATTCTGTTAACACTGTCACATCTGAAGATGGCCAGAATAGCGTACGTAAAATGCGCGATGAAGTTATCAAGAAGATATACTTTGATTAAAAAAAAAACAAGCAAATTAGACCCATTCCAAAAACCAGTAATTACTTTAATAAAATTCATGTTTGTTGATTTCACAAATACAATATTAAAATAAATCATAAATTTTTTTTCAATTTGTTGTTCCTGTACATTATAATTCGCCGCTTTCAGTAATTCATCGATGGTTAAAACTTTATAGCATGGCGGATTAGCGAGAGAATACTGTATGTCAACAAAATATTATTTGTGCAAGAGATTTTTTTACAAATATTTAGATATTAGTGGATAAACATCATCTAATCATATATTTTTTTACAAATTTTAGAAATGTACATAGAATTGCATACCAAAGTGTATGTTTAATAACACCAAAAATCTTTATTGTTTTGAACACCAAGAAGTGTAAAGTTATTAATTTAGCTACTTAGTAACATTTAATCATTTATTTTACAAGTTTTATATAACATCACAACTCTTCGAAAAAAATATATTATGACATCTCACAATTTTCTCTAAAAAATATATTTAACCTAACATCAACTACTATTTAAAATTTTAAGTGTTTGCTACTTAACTTAATAAGAATTTGTCTTCAAAACGTATAATTAAACTGGTCTTACAAGTTTTGTATCCACTTTCACCATATCTTCATCTCTGTTCAATTCTACCTTTACTATTGAAAATACTTCTATTACTTGCTTAATCAAGGGTGCATTTTCTGTTGCTTTCCATATCAATTCCATTTTGGAAAGCTTAATACCAGCATCATTCTTGATACACTTATGTTCGCCTGGGAAATCCTGTAAAATATTAAGTGTATTTAAAAAAAATGAGAGATGAGGGAATCATATTTTTATGGCGTGTTGAAAATGTTTTGCTTGCTTATTTTGTCACTGTTAAACACAAGCCTTTTCCCATTATAGGCAGGGTTTGCCCCAATCTTTAATTCCCCCACGAAGACATTTGAATGCTACTGCCCACTTAATTGTTTACTGTCAACTGCCTTGTAACTTAACTCGCTACTCTACTTGTCGAAGTGTAAGTCATCCTTTAGAGAACAAAGTTCGTAAAAGGGATTTGTCCTATGTTTACAGCTCATAAACATATTTAAATATGTCTATAAATTACTACATTCCTACATACCTAAATGATGGGGTGGGTAAATGGTGGGGTCTGGGGCTTTCTCTGAAGACCTTAATATCCACATATGCACACTACTGGGTACCCATAACACAGTCTTCCAGGCTGAATGCATGGGTATCATCCAAGCGGCCATAGCAATAGATGCTAGGAAGGTGAAAGAGTTCTCCATCAGAATACTGACCGACAGTATGGCGGTACTACAAGCTCTGAGTTGCAATGTGGCAAACTCGGGACTGATATATGAGTGCCATCAACGATTGAATGAGGTATGTAAGCACAACAATGTGACTCTGCAATGGATCAAGGGACACAGTGGATCTAGAGGCAATCATGCAGCATATGAACTAGCCAGAAGGGGATCGGCTGTGGCACTATAGGGCCAGAACTTATAATATCAATCTTCTTTAGCTACATTCGTTCACTGGTACGTAGATACTTCAATAATTTACAGCTCAGCTTTAGAAAAATTTAGTAGACTGTAGACAAGCTAGGGAGGCCCAGCCTGAAATAAACAGTCATCTAACCAAGATTCTAATGAGACTGAACAAGCCACAGATCAGGATAGTAACAAGTGCTATTAAAGGACATGGCTCTTTTAACAAACATTTGTTCACCATAGGTGTTACTGATAGCCCCCTGTGCAGGGCATGCATGGGAGAGGAAGAAACGGCGGCTCACGTGTTGCTAACATGTCCAGAAGTCGCTTCATTCAGGGCTAAACATCTCGGCACGCCGGATCGCGCCCGAAGTTGCTTGCAACATCAAAGGACTGTTGAACTTCTTCGGGGAAATATCATGGCTCGAATAACCACATTATTCCTGCCTACACGCAAAATACGCGCTTAGACATGGAGTTGCGGAAAACAGCCCGTCGTAAACTAACTACCTAAATGATCCAAATTATTTTTTTTGTTTCGTGGCAACAAATCTTATCCCTGATACAAAAAAATGTAATTTTGTGGATCTTAAACTTTGTTATGGCACAAGATGGACTTACCCAATCCAATATACGGGAAAGATCGGATGAATTTGATATTGACCTCTTTTACCGAGACAGAAAATTTTATTAAAAAATCTAGATATTTTTAATCAAACGTAACAGTAAGGATTGGCGAAATGCCCTAGGGCAATACTGGAGTAGAGGAAGATGTAAGTATTTTAGGAATGCTGTGTACGGCGAGACAAGTTGTAGTCAGATAAGTAGTTAATTGATAGATTATTTTGTGTGCAGATTTGTATGTTTGTCAATGAGCAGGAGTGAGCCTATTTGTAGAGTTAATTGGAATCAGAATATGGGCATGAAGTAAAGCAAAAATGACTTGACCAGGAAAAGGAACATGGGATGAAAGTTTCCCGTGAAACTGAATTAGTTCTAAGCTTTATCTAATGATATATGTTTGGGTTTGGATTTAATTTTATTATTTATAGGATCCTACGCAGATGGTAGCACTCATCAATCTTCTCTATTAGGATGATAGATTAGGATGTTTATTTAATTTCAATAGCCTCGCGAATCATCCTTTGTAGAAATCGGTGCTATTTTGCGAGGATTTTTGGTCTATCAAATCTAATGCAATGGAGTTAGCGGCTAATAATGCTTTGTCTGTCCTAGATATTTTAGTCATCCGAAATCCTGATAACTCAATTGGTCACACTGTGTATAGGAAACAGACCCATACCAACTCATATTTAAATGGTCAATCTCAGCACCATCCATTCAACACCAGCGAGTAAAATTGGTTTAGATTCAGATATCCTTTAGGACAGGAAAGTCAGAATTTATGGACATTTTACATTTTTTTTCTTTACAATTTTTTTTATTCAATATTGACTTTTTCCTTACTACTAAGCTTTAAAATGTGGTTAAACCAAAAAAGTTCTAAAAAGTTCTCAGCATAAGGTGTTTAAAGAATAGATAGAAATGATTTTTTTTAATATAACTCTAAAACTCGACACACTTCTCACATTTTTTATATATTGCTTAAGCCCGCTTAAAATATGCCGAATTTTTGCCGCCGAAACGTCCATTCACCGGCGGATTTTATATCTTCACCGATTAAGAATCTTCATAGTTTATTTTCAGATTTCTTAACAGAAAGAAATTTACTTAACTCACGTGCTGCCTCTGCCTTTATGTCAATCATCACGAGACTTAATGGCATCTTAAAATTGAGTATTTGGACATAAGAAGGTCAAGGTTTCTCATAAACCGAAGATCCTAGATCTCTTCAAAAATATCTTTCAGGCTCTTTGTTGTGAGCAACGATTCACAGAATGATGCTTTACATTATTTGAACATATTATCTTTCTGAGTAACTAATTATGTTCTGAGTAATTAATATATAATAATGAGTAGGGTGGGCCTAGGAATAGGTACACGTGTCCCCCGGGTGGTGCTAAATGAGCGACAAGCCGATACCACAGACTCGGCTCCACGCCGTGGTAGCGGCTTAAAACATACTACCCAATATTTTCGCACCATGAGGAACTATATAAAAGAAATGGTCCCGAGTTCCCGGCGCCCCTTTAATGGGGCAGGGGTGCAAAGAATCTCCGGGAGGAAAACCGGCGACGAGGTTCGCCACCCGTCACGTTCTGTCTCCCGGACAGGCGAAAAGTGGATTGCAGAGGCCCGTATGGCTACGTTGAATGTATGTGGGGCAATGAATGATAAAATGGATGAAGTATGCGATATGATGTATGATAGAGGAATAGATGTGTTATGTGTAAATGAGACGAAAAGGAAGGGGAAGGATGTCACTACACATGGCATGTATACCGCATACTGGTCTGGTGTAGACGAGATCGAGCGGGCATGCCAGGGGGTAGGTATCATCCTTTCAGAAAGAATGGGCCAATGTGTGAAAGAGTATGAATGTGTAAGCCCAAGACTGCTATGGATACGAATGAAAGTGGGCTTAAAGAAGTTGTTTGTGTTAGGGGTCTACGCCCCAGACATGTCTAAGCCCACTTATATCCGAGAGCAGTTTTGGGAAATGGTAAGGATGGTGTTAATGAAGTGTAAGGGAAATGAAAATATTATTATGCTAGGAGATTTTAATGGAAGGGTTGGGGTGAGGAGGCTTGGTTATGAAAGGATATTGGGAATGTTTGGTGATGAAAGTATAAATGAGAATGGTGAAAGTCTCCTCACCGTATGTATGGAAAAGAATCTTTTTGTGACGAACACTTGCTTTCGCCACAAGAGGATTCACATGTATACTTGGGAAAGAGGTGACGATAGAAGCATGATAGATTTCATAATTGTGGATGAAACATTGAGGAGCGCAGTGGTAGATACAAGGGTTTACCGTGGTTCTAACGTAGGAACGGATCATTATTTGGTTTTATGCCGAATTAATGGTCTATTCAGGCGTTGGCGCCATCGATCATCTGTGTCTACCACTGCGTTACAGCGTATTAGAACAGAAAGGTTACAAAATGAAGGTGAGAGAAGCAAGTTCAAATGTAGACTGAAAGAAAATATAAGTGGTTTGGATGAATTATGTATGAAGGAGTTAGACTTGGAGAATGTATGGCAAAATGTAAAGAAAGGTTTAGTGGATGCAGCTACCGAAGTATGTGGTGTTAGTAAGAGGAAGAATGAAAGGAAAAATAATATGTTATGGTGGGATGATGAGATACATATGGAAGTTGAAGAAAAGAAGAGAGCATGGCTAGATTTACGGGCAACAAAGGCTGGTAATTCTAGCGGTACGAATGATGATATTGAAAGAAAAAAGGCAGTCTTTAAACATCTTAATAAGAGAGTAAAAGAAGTAGTTGAAAGAAAAAAGCAAGAAAGAACGGATAAGAATGATAGAAGAATATCGGATAACTTCCAGACAAATATTAAAATGTTCTGGAAACTTGTAAGAACTGCCAGGGGACATTCAAAACAGCCTATGATGAATGTTATAAGAGACGAGAATGGCTATATTCTAAAAGATGAAGTTTTGAGTTTAAAGAGATGGAAGGAATATTTTGAAAGCATGTTTATGAGTGAGGAGACAACATGTGTACTAAGTGAAGTAGAAACTCCGAAAGAAGAGGAAAGAGGTAGCGAGATAAGTATAGATGAAATAATGAAAGCAATGAAAAACATGAAAGCAGGTAAGGCTGCCGGATATGATAGAGTTTCACTTGAAATGCTAAGGGCTGGAGAGGAAGTCATGGAACTGAAGCGGGTATCGGTAGACTGGTGCAAAGCCGTGATAGTCCCAGTATATAAAGGAAAAGGGTCGCAGCAGGACTGTAAAATCAACCGTGGCATCAGCCTTCTTAGCATTGTGGGAAAACTGTATGCTAAGGTACTGATTGAAAGGGTCATGAAAGAAACTGATGGAAAAATTTGGGATGTGCAAGCGAGATTCAGAAAGGGAATGGGATGTACAGATCAAGTCTTTTCCATGCGCATGATCGCGGAGAAGTTTTTGGCCAAAAACCAAAAGGTTTTTTGTGCGTTCATGGACTTGGAAAAGGCCTATGACAGAGTGGATAGGGATGTGCTATGGCAAACACTGAACTCATTTGGGTTGAGCGCTGGCTTGATACAGGCATTGGAGTCTCTTTATAGGGACTCTAGTGCTTGTGTTAGGATCAACGGGGTCTACTCGGACTGGTTTGACATCCATAAAGGTGTCAGACAGGGCTGTGTGGCTTCCCCGTGGCTGTTCAACCTATTTATGGACAGCTGTTTGCAAAATTTAAAAGTTTAAGAATGCGGATTAAGAATGGGTGAGTTAACCGTCAAATGCCTTTTGTACGCCGATGATCAAGTTATCCTTGCGTCATCGGCGGCCGAGTTGCAAATGATGGTTACATTAATGAACAGATCATTAAAAGAAAGGCGTATGAAAGTGAACGCAAGTAAGACGAAGGTTATGGTTTTTGAAAGAGAAGAAAGTAAAACGATTTGTGAAATAAGAGTAGAAGGGGAGTTGATCGAGCAAGTAGATGAGTTTGTATATTTGGGCTGCGTATTTAGCAGGGATGGGAGATATGATAAGGATATAGAACGACGAGTGAATGTGGGAAATAGAGTAAATGGGCCCTGCACTCTATTGTGAAGAGTCAAAATGTGTCAAAAAAGGCATGTATGGCAATTCACAATGAATGCTGTGTTGGTCCTTACTTTAACATATGGTAGTGAAAGTTGGGTGTGGCAGAAGAAGGACGAGAGTAGAATCAACGCAATAGAAATGCGGTCCTTAAGGAGTATGTTAGGGCTCAATCTAAACGACAGGGTAAGAAATTGTGTAATAAGAGAAGAGTGTGGTCTGCAAGATGATGTTGTGACCAGGATTAAGAAAGGAATGCTTCGGTGGTTTGGTCATGTGGAAAGAATGAATGAGGAAAGAGTGACAAAGAAAATTTATGTTGCAGAAGTGAATGGCAGAGTCGGAAAGGGACGTCCTAGGCGAAAATTTATCGACCAAATTGGCGATTTAGTACCCTTAACCGACGAGCATGTATGCGTAGGTGTATGGATGTGAAGGAGGCGAGAGAGGTGTGTCAGGATCGTGCCAAATGGAAGTCTGTAGTCTCTGCCTACCCCACTGGGTGACAGGTGTGTGTTTATGTTATGTTATGTTTATGTAATTAATCTTTTCACTTTACATTATTTGAACATATGATCTTTCTGAGTAACTAATTATGTTCTGAGTAATTAATCTTTTCAATTAATTACTCAGAATATGATGAGCCTAATAGTTTGTGACTTGCACTGTAGGCTAATGAGAATAAAAGCAATTTGTGAGTTAGAAAATTAGAGGGTAGGATGACTGATAGTGTTTGAGGCCGAGAAATTAAAACTGAACTACAAAATATATTAGAAATATACAAAATTAGCCCCAATACAAAAATTTTTCAATAAGAAATAAAAAATTTAATTACACGGTTAAAAGTTAAGTGTTTTTAATTAAATTTAAAAAGTCATTTATATGTATAAATTTGCACAATTTAAAATGTTAAATCTCAAGGGATAAGTGTTCGCCTTAATAATACATAGTACACAAAAAAATAAATAGTCCTCCCCTGCTGGCTCTGATGAGATTTTTAACAGTAATTATGAAAGCTTATTAACCAGTTACTTGGTGGAGAAAGATAAAATTGTAAGGAAACCTGCTTGATTGAGAAAACTACTTCATAAAACAACACCAAAAATCCTTTCAGAAACAACTGAAAGCATGTGTCCAACAGTGGGATGTATATAGTCTTTACTAACTTTTTACACTATATCTAATGAAATACCATGTGAAATTGAAGTTGTTAGAACTTAATGTTGTTCAAATTTCCTCATAATGAAATAAAATCATGTGTCCTGCCTAGTCCAAAGAGCACCTCCCACCTTTCCTTAATTGCGTGATGGGGACAGTCCCCATCACTCTTCTTCTTCTTAGCGGTCAGCCTCTGCAGAATCTAATTTACCTGAGGTTGCCTCGTGTTGAAGCGAAACACGTGTCGTATTATCGAGATGGTGGATGGTGGTGCTGGAAGTGGTGGTGCTGGGATTGGTGGTGACGGCATTGGTAGTGATAGGATTAGTGGTGACTGGGATTGGCGGTGACAGGATTGGTGCTGACGGGATTGGTGGTGACGGAGATAGTGCACGCAAATGAGGAAGGAGGGGTGGTGCTCTTTAGACTGAACAGGACACATAATTTTATTTAGAAATGAGCAAATTAATTTCTAACAACTTCAATATATTGGATCTCCGCAAAGTGATGCCTGATTCTATTAATTAAAATATAAAATTTTAGGCTACCACTTACTTTTTCAGGAATATTTAAAATCTTTTTTTTCTTCATTTAAGTAACAGTATATCTGTTTGGAATTTAAGGGGTTTGGAATGGATTTAGGTTGTGTGGATTTTTTTCTTTAAATGCCTAACTCTCCAATAAGCATTGTATCCTGTTATGTAGGTAATTAATGGGCTGACGACGAAAATAATTGGCAGTACATCTATTGAAAAATGCTAAATCTAAATTCTTCAAGACTTGTGATTGGCAATAGTTTACAGTGTGAAGAATTGGTCCTCAGATGGCAAGTATAAGGAAATCCAAAGGCCTATATCTAATACTAGGTACAACATGATAATACGGTAATGCAAGGCTTCCATTACTTGTGAAATGTAAACAATGATAATTTTCCTGTTCAATTTTGATCATGCTGATAGCTACCTATGCCTAGCCATGTATTATGATATTAGTTAGGCTAAGTAGAAATGTCAAAGGCAAAGAGATAATAATTTAAATTTTATTACAAATGTTATCTTTGGAATTCGAATCCAAAACTTTGCCGAAGTAAAAGATACTTTATTCATTAGGCTGTGCATTCAGTTGGTAAACAACAGTCAATACATTTTAGAAATAATATAAAAATATATAAGATTCTTACATTGTTAAAGAAAATTCTTCTGTTCAAACTCATAGCCACTATGATGACATCTATGTATTTTTCTTTAACTTCAACAACAACGGCATCAGTCACATATGGTGAGTTCTTTTCTATATATTTTAATGTGTAAAACTCTGTAGATAGTTCACTTGCTCTTTTGGCATTATATTTTTGTTTATTACACTGTGCGGCTATCATTCGTACTTTGTCAACTTCCCATTTAGGAACTTCTTTATAATTTAAGCTTGCAGATAAAAGCCTAAAAAAAATATATTATAGTAAGTATTTTTTAACAAGAACAATAAATCTGTAATTATTGACAGTTTTATAGATTTACCTGTGTACCATAATATCTGCATATCGTCGAATAGGACTAGTGAAATGGGTATAAAGAGGAACATTAAGGGCATAATGATGAAAGTCATCATCATCACATCCACTGGCACAAAAATATTTAGCTCTTGTCATTGGTTTGGCACAAAGCATATTAAGAACCATAGCTTTTCCTTTGTCTGTATTATCGGGGCCGACATGTGGCAATAATGATTGGTGTAGATTTCCAGCAGAGGAAACGTCTAATTCAATACCCATTGGTTTAAGAGATTTGGCTAGTTGTTGCAACATATAGCCACTAGGTGGTGGATGACATCTCAAAAATGCTAACTGGGGATGGTCATCATATACTCTTTTTGCTACAGTCATATTGGCCAATAGCATAAATTCTTCAATTAGCTGATGACTTTCTTTACTTTCATAAATCCAAAGACCATCTGGTAGACCAGTAGTAGCATTTAAATGGAAATAAACTTTGGGTTGATCAATACGAAGTGCACCATTTTCAAATCTCGACCTTCTGAATATAGATGAAATTTTCCCGAGAACCTTTACTGACTCATACACATCTTTATACTGAAATCCATTGTATAGTTCAGGAAAAATTTCTTCAGCATCTTTTCTGTCATCTAATATGGCTTGGGCATGATCATAAGTCAATTGACAACAAGAGTGAATGACAGTTTTAGAAAATCTATGGTTTAAAACTTTTGCATCTTCTGTTATTTCCCAAAATACCGAAAAGGCAAGCTTATCTACACCAGGAAACAAGGAACATAGCATACACAAATCATCAGGAAGCATATGGTAAGCTTTTTCAACTAAATAAATTGTAGTTGCTTTGTCTGCAACTTTCTCATCTAATATAGTATTCTCACTTAAAAAGTGAGAAACGTCAGAAATGTGAACACCAATCTCATAATTTCCATTCTCAAGCTTCTTGCACGAAACAGCATCATCAATATCTCGACAATTAGCTGGATCAATACTAAAAATACATAAATTACGGCAATCTTCTCTTATCTGTATTTCTTTTTCAGGTATAACATAATCTAAACGTGGATATAGATCCCTAACTTCTGGTCCAAAAGGTGTAACATCTAAATCAGTTTGAGCTAAAATAGCCTTAGCTTCTGTCAAAAGGTCTCCTGTTTCACCAATGTTACAAATAATTTTTCCAAGTGCAAACCTTGTGTCAAACCAATCTTCAATTTTTGCTAAAAAAAGAGTACATTCATAATTTTTTGCTTCTGTATAAAAATTATCAGGCCAACAAGTGAATGGTATGTTAAGTCTTGGGATTCGGATATCTCTAGGTACAAATAACGCTTTTTGTCTGTTTTTATCAGCCATCAATTTTAAAAGTCCAATGCAGGTTCTGGTATGTACTTTTTCTTTGATGTAAACTACTTTTCCCTTTTTCTGTTTATTATCATCATCACTTTGATTTATTATTTGTACAACAACAACATCTCCTTCAAGGGCACGATTTCTATTTTTAACCCCATCTATAAAAATATCTTGTTCGCTGCGATCAGTGCTTGATACATATGCATGTAGAAATTGTTTAGGATTTATCCTTAAAGCACCTTCAAGTAAAACATTTTCTTTAAGGCCGATATCAACCTCTTCTGCCGAAATATAAGGTTCAAAACATTTATCTTGACTGTCTTTGTCTTTTTTCTTGCTGTTCTTATTCTTGGCAGGTAAATTTTTTCCAATATTATTACTTTGATTTGGCAGGAATGTCCTATATTCCTGTCTATATTGAAAATTGTGACTCCTCGAGTATGTTTGATTTAACAGAGGATGCTGCATCACATTTTGCAAAAATCTAGGAGAACTAGGTTCATAGTTCGATGGTGTGTTAGGAGTACTCCCTGGGTTAATATGGCAGTTCACATGGTTTAAAGGAGTATTTGGTACACTAGCAAATTGATTTTGAATTTTAAATACATTGACAAAATGGCTTTGCATAAACTGATATTGAGGAAGATGTGATAGGTTTTCTAAATATTTTGAACTAGTAGCAGCATATAAGGGACTTATCTGAGTTAAAAATAACTCATGTACTGAATATATTTGGTTAGGTGATCTATTGACTCCAGCTGTTTGAACTTGGGGCCGGTTTCCTGCGTTTGCAGGCATTTCTATATGTAAGTTTTTCATTAACTCTTTCTTTTTTGCATTTTTTCCTTTAGGTATTTCAGTCTTATTATCGCTGACGATATTACCACTGTTCTCGTTACTTATAGCGATATTTTGAACTTGCGATGGTTGTTCGTTATCAGCTGAATTCGTAGATTCTTTAGATGATATTAAATGTTCTTGCTTCTTTTGTTCAGACATTTCAGAACGTGAATTTTTTAAATTAAATTCTTAGTTTACTGCCTTTGTTGTGTGAATTTTATGATGGAGTTTCAGATTTTCGGGATTTTTGGCGGTTTATATTAAAAATAATTCTGAAACTACCTCAGACACTGAAGAACATAAAAAGCACAGCATAAGACTTATTTTTAGACATTATGACTAATTAAATTTAAGATAAATTTTGAATTCACAAAAAATTATGAATATGACACGTACCTACATTGTTGATTTCTATCATAGATAAATAAATATGTAGCAAGCTAATGGGTGCGTTTGGCAGAAAAAAGTGCTAGAAGCGCTTTAAGGTGAATGGTTATATGAATCGCCATTTTGCTTATTTAATTTGTTGTTTTGAAGTAAGTTATAAGTTTTTTGTGCAATATTAATTTTGAAATGACAGATAAATAATATGTTATAATCATGATTGGTAAGTTTTTAATATAAATACTTTACAAAAATATATTTAATTGTTGGTCCCCTTTGATGATGGTACGTTGTAGGTTTTTTTGACAATCTATATACACTCTTATCTATGGTTGATTTCAAGTGTTTTTAATTTTTATAGTACCATAAACTATAATAATAACTATGATTATAGGTGACAACCGTAGACAGAGAAACCTATAGACTAATGATCGGCGTGGCCTCGAGTGAGAAAGGACGATAACGAATTTTTAGGTTATACAATAATCTTTATGACTTTTAAACACATTTAGATAAAAAATTTAATTGTTCTAAGAACTGAACTGAACAAGATTCACCAATCTTAGGCTCACAAAACACTTTTTTCTCACTTAAACCAACTTGTAAACTCCTTAAATTGCACGCTTTCAAAGTTGTTTAGCAAACTGTAGAGTTTGCTAAGCAAAAAAACCGGCACGGTGAAAGGGACAAACAATCACACCGCTCTATTTCATTTCTATGCAAGACGTATGCATAAATCTATCTTTTTCGTGTGTGAATGCGAAAGAAGGCGTCAATTTGTCTATAGGTTTCTCTGTCTACGGTGACAACCGACAACGACACCACAAAATAACAAAGCAAAAGCAGTGACAACTGTGACATTACAGTTCACATTACATTTTCATGTTCATGTTCAAATTACTTGACCATTAATATTTGCACACCACTAAGGTAGAATATGTAGAACGAATTATACTCAAACACCATTGTACAACCATATTCTTGCAAATAAAGATATAATAATATATATTTATTTGCAAGAATATGGTTATAATTATTATTATTTATATATTATAATTATTATTATTACTAGATAGTGAGTTTGACATATTATTATGATATGTTTAGGTGATCGATGCGTTTAGAAATCCTGAATTATTCAGATATTTTACACTTTAATATGAGAGGAAATATTTAGTTGATATTGAGTTCGCGGGTTTGTATTATTCACAAGTTCTTATTAATCGATTATTGGTTCATTGACTTCGATGTTTGACAT